>JAQIXX010003164.1:0-20896 GCA_034700605.1 Willowsia nigromaculata
CTGCTAAGCCCAGTAACAATCTGCTAAGCCCAGTAACAATCTGCTAAGCCCAGTAACAATCTGCTAAGCCCAGTAACAATCTGTTAAGTCCAGTAACAATCTGCTAATCCCACTAACAATCTGATAAGCCCAATACAAAACAGACAAACTTATTTCCAATTTAATTAGCCCAGTAACAATCTAACAAGACCATTACTTATCAGACAAGCTCAGTAGCACGTTGACAGGTCAAGCAAAAAGCACATCAGCCTAGTAACAATCTGATAAGCCCAGTAGCATTCTGATAAGTTCAGCAACAATATGGTAAGCTCTGCAACACTAAGATAAACCCAGTAGAAATCTTGTACGTCGAGCAACATTAAGATATTACCAACAACTACCAGATATACCTACTAACTATCAGACATGCCTAATAACTATCGGATATGCACAAGACTAATCAGCTAAGCCCAGCAACAATCAAATAAGATTAGAACAATATTTTAAACCCAGCCGCTAAGAGATAAGCCCAGTAACAATCAGGCAAGCGTAGCAGCGACCAAAAACGCCAAGTTAACATCCGACAAGCCCAGTAATTACCATACAACATTTAGAATACGTGCAAAGTTCAGCTCCGAATTGAACATTGATCCAAACAGGCAAAATCTCAAGTTCAAGTACTTGCATATTAGCGCCTAATTTGTGTTTCTTTTCACTATGGCAACCGATCTAATTTTATTGACCTGAGCTCGAATTTTTAATGCATTTAAAGATTAGCTCCAATTTTATCACTGATTAGAATTAATCTTATTATTTGTCTGAGTATTTGTGGTGTTGTGATCCTGTCGTTTACAGAGTTTTTTTGATTTTTATGCAATTGTTCAAGTTTTTGGTTGTAGTTGTTATTTTTTTTATCTGCGTTTGTGGATCGTGTGGTAGATGTAAAGGTGGTCCTATCAGTATTTAGCTAGCTTGAACGGTTGTTTTGCTCGGTGTGTTTCTACTCTAGTTGTTATTGGGCTTGTTGAGTTGTTTCTGGGCTTTTAGATTGTTATCTGGAATGTTAACGTGCTTTTGGGCTTGGTAGTAGTTACCGGGCTTATGTGGTTTTACTTAGCCTGAGCGGTTACTGAGCTTGTATGGTAATTACTGGGCTTGTCGGATGTTAACTTGGCGTTTCTGGTTGCTGCTACGCTTGCCTGATTGTTACTGGGCTTATCTCTAAGTGGCTGGATTTACAATATTGTTCTAAACTTATTTGATTGTTGCTGGGCTTAGCTGATTCGTCATGTGCATATCCGATAGTTATTAGGCATGTCTGATAGTTACTTGGTTATATCTGGTAGTTGTTGGTAATATCTTAATGTTGCTCGACGTACAAGATTTCTACTGGGTTTATCTTGTGTTACAGAGCTTACCATATTGTTGCTGAACTTCTCAGAATGCTACTGGGCTTATCAGATTGTTACTGGGCTGATGTGCCTTTTGCTTGACCTATCAAGGTGCTACTGAGCTTGTCTGATAAGTAATGGCCTTGTTAGATTGTTACTGGGCTAATCAAATTGGAAATAAGTTTGTCTGTTTGGCATTGGGCTTATCAGATTGTTAGTGGGATTAGCAGATTGTTACTGGACTTAGCAGATTGTTACTGGACTTAGCAGATTGTTACTGGGCTTAGCAGATTGTTGCTGGGCTTTTCACGCTGTTACTGGGCTTATCAGGCTGTCACTGGGCTCATCAGATGATTGCTGGGCTTATCAGAGTGTTACTGGGCTTATCAGATTGTTGCTGGGCGTATCAGGTTGTTACTGGGCGTATCAGGTTGTTGCTGGGCGTATCAGGTTGTTACTGGGCTTATCAGATTGTTACTGGGCTTACTAGGATGTTACTGATGATGTCTGATTGTCATTGGGCTTATCAGATTGTTACTGAGCTTATCAGGCTCTCACTGGGCTCATCAGACTGTTACTGGGCTTACTAGGATGTTACTGATGATGTCTGATTGTCATTGGGCTTATCAGATTGTTACTTAGCTTTTCTGATTGGTATTGAGTTTATTTGATTATTACTGGGCTTATCAAATTGTTGTTGAACTTGTCTGCTTGGTTTTGGGCTTTTCTGATTGTTACTTGGCTTGTTTGGAAGTTACAGTGCTTGTCTGGTTGTTGCAGGATAATTTTTTGGTTGTTACTAAAAATAGGAACAACTGGTAGTTGCTCGGCTTTTCTGTTGTAAAGTTCATTTTTCTCGCTAACCTAGCTTTAGAAATGGCTTCTTTGTCCTTTTAAAGCCATTGGATTAACTTTAAAACAAAATTTTCACCGTGCTGGAATGGTGCTGGAGGTGTGCTGGGGGGAGAAAGCCATGATTTTTGCCAAAACCGGTTTTAATCCTAAAACCGGTTTTAGCCCTCTAAAACCGGTTGTAAATTCACACACATAATTTTATTCCTCTGCTTGATTAAATCAAACCCTTCTCTAAACTTTTCCCAAATTCCAGCCTCCACTACAATAGCAACTAACTGCTGCATTTTATGAGAGAATATATATTTTAGTTTTCCTCCCCAGTATTTCCTGGTCGAAATAAAAGTTGGTATATTTGGGTCTTCAATAATTTTTCGATTTGCAAACATTTCATACATCGGTTTGAAAAATCGTGGGGCATCAATGTAGGGATTCCCAATTATGCTATACAAAACTGCAAATCTTTCAGTGGATGGACAAAGTTCCTGTGGTTTGTACACGAACCATCCATTTTCTTTTGATACAGAATTACAATGAAAGGGAAGTCTTAGTGAAATGTTTACAATTGTATCTGTGGGATAGCCTCGGGTAATTCTTACTTTATCTGTCAAAATGTCAGCTTATTGTGCCTCCTTAGTTTTACTCAACATATTGGTCGTAGAATTAAAATATAGTACCAACGAAAGTAAGGACTGCATCACAAATACGTTAGAAAAGACAGGGAAATTGTTTTCTTTTATATCCTTTACAAGTTGATCGATAGTTTTTGGAACATTTGAAGGATGCGGTGGTTTAGTCAGATGGGAATACATTGTTGTCAGGTAACAGTTTCTCAATATTATAGATCCTGTCATCCAGCAGAGCGCAAAATAAGCAATTTTATTGCTTCTTATGTCTTTCGAGTTTCCATCTCCCTGTGCAAGAAGCACAGAAATTGTCCAAAATGTGGGAGAAAAGTTATTGCTGTCAATTTGTAGCCATATTGTGAAACTTATGATTACAACAGAAACGATGGTCAGAATTTGAAACAATGAACCGCTAAATAGAGATAAAAAAATTTCAATGATGTTTCCTTTAGTTGTGCCGACGAGTCTTTGGTTTTCGTTTGCTCCGAGAATAACTGAAAAACGCCAGCCGTCTTGTAGAACCCCATATGTTATTGGAAATATCGCGGGATCCCATATAAGCAATATGGTTATAACTTATAAGCGAACGAAACCAAGTGAACGTGCTATTTTGCCATTCCATAAATAATTGAATGACGCAATCTTTATTATCCACGGAAAACATCGTATTGTCAGATCCTTTTAGTAAGTACAATACACACTCTTCAATATAATATTTTGCTTTGCTTGTTGTTCCAAAGGCATTAAGCTTTTTGCTTTCTCCTATGCCAAAGAAATCCCTCTGCGTCCGAAAAGTGGTATTTAGAAGCGATATATCTAGTTGAGTTAATACAATCATTCGTTGAACGAGATCTCTTTCAGGCCAGGATATGAATGTCGGTTTTTGGCAGGTAACACAACCAACAAGAAATTTTACGATTTTGCTGTTTTTAACTGAAAATATAACTATCAACTTTGAACTCTGAAACACATAAGGTAGTTCTGCAACTACGGCTTTGGTTGAATCTGGAACTGTGGAGAATATGGTAAAAGAGAAAATGAAATCGGGAGCAATAACACGACCACGTGGACTTTTACGATTTCGATTATCAAGTGAAATGGAAAACCAGTCCGTATGAAATAAATTTCGTGTAAGGTTTAAACAACAAGAAGAGTGAAAATAATTTAATCGCTGGTCCTTCTCAAATGAAGGTATCGGGAATGATATGAAAACTGTACACACTGGAGTATATTTAGTAGATCCAAATATATTTTCAAAGTATTCAGATGAAATAATGTTTTTGAAATCGGGTAATGACGATTGAATAGATAGCAACGAAAATTCATATGCACTAGCTTTCACAATGAAGTTGAAGACATCCAACGTCCTTGAAGTATTAAGTGCTTGGTTTGTTTGGGGAAGATTAATTTGTTTCATATGAAGTGTACAACAAGCATGTTTAAAAAAGTGTAAATAATTTCTAACCAATTTTAAAACGCCCTCGTTTTCAGTTCTTATTGATAATGGAAACAAAACGGCTAGGAGGACGACAAGGTAGAAATTATATTTTTTATTGAAATTCACCATTACAACTATTTACTGTTTCAAGTTCAAATCTATGACAAGTACTGTTTTGCGCCAAGCGTATTTTGAATACGTAACCAAGTTAATGATGATAAAATTTGGAAAGTATGGATTCAAGTGAAGGTATGTGCAAATTATGTGTGGTAATTTATCTTGTCTGCCAAATTTATACTTGTGTATTGAGTGTTTGAAATCATTAGTGAGGTTATTATATTATAAAACACATACTTTAGAATGTCGATTTGCAACTCTTGGAGCATACTTACGTCAATTGTGAGAATACAATCGTAAGCTTTTTAAGCAGATTTCGTTTTTTTTGTGTGTTTGTCTTTCTAGAAATACGGAATTCTGCCTGTCATGGTTTTTATGGATATAACTATAAAAGTATAAAAGTTATTTATTGTTTCAATCCTTTATCAAATTAAAAATATTTTATGTTTTTATCATTGAAAGTCATGAAGATAATGTTAGTGGTCTAACCTTACTTTATAGAATAAAGTTACATTAGCACTTAAATTCACAGGCATGGCTTTACCAAGAACTTATAACAAAAGTCCCTTGAATTGTTTTATTCAATGGTTTTTATCTTTATGGCACTAACAATAATTTTTCCCACAGAGGAATACTACTTAGGGATATTATTCCTGAAAAATTCATGCATTACATAAATCAACTAATGCTTGATTTATACTAACTACAAAGTTTATACAATATTAAGCTGTTCAACAAGTTATCATGAAAACACTTATAATTAGATACAATGCTTTCTACAATTTATTTGAAAACACAAAAAAGTCACAAAATTTGCTAGAACATACATGTACTACTAGTTAACTAAAACAACTGCGAATATTCTATACTGATCCATACTTGCAAAATCTGACATCACCGGAGTAGCTTTGCTTAAGGTTTTAAATACATTTAAATCTGTCTTTAACGTACTTTAGTAATCTTTTCATAACAATTTCAAAGCCAGCTACTATAACGGAACCCATACACAAATGTGTATACAAAAGAAAAACTATCCAAAGCTCTTCTAGTTTAGCATACTCATGTGCCTTATCCGAATTTCCCACAAATATTCCTTTGATAACCTTCTGTGAATACGAGTGAAAGCTCCAGTTCTTCCTAAATCCTCCTTCTCTATTTACCACATTAATTTTATTCTTTTGCTTGATTAAGTTATACCCTTCATTAAACTTTCCCCAAATTCCAGCCTCAGTTACCATAGCAATTAACTGCTGTAACTTGTGAGAGAATATATATTTAATTTTTCCTCCCCAAAATGCTCTCTTTGTAAGAAAAGTTGGCATGTTTTTATCCTCCACTATTTTCCGATTAGCAAATATTTCATACATCGGTTTGAAAAATCGAGGCGCGTCAATGTATGGATTACCAACTAAACTATATAAAACTGCAAATCGTTCAGTTGATGGACAAAGCTCCTCTGGTCCATAAACAAACCATGCGTTTTGTTTTGATGCAGAATTGCACTGAAAGGGAAGTCCAAGGGAAATGTTTGAAATCGTGTCGGTTGGGTAGCCACGTGTAATTTTTATTCTATCTGTCAATATTTCGGCATATCTTACTTCCCTAGAATTACTCAACTTATTGATAGAAGAATTATAATTTTGTACCAAGGAAAGTAAAGATTGCATCACAAATACATTAGAATAGATGGGAAAATCGTTCTCTTTCATGTCTTTCACACGTTGGTCTATACTTTTTGGAATATTTGAAGGAGGTGGTGCCTTTGTTAGATTTGAATACATTGTGGTTATATAACAGTTTCTCAATATTATAGTTCCTATCATCCAGCCCAGTGCAAGATAAGCAATTCTAATGCTTCTTATGTCTTTGGAGTTTCCATCACCTTGTTCAAGAAGCACAGAAATTGTCAAAAAAGTAGGAGAAAACTTTTTTCCATCCATTTGCAGCCATATTGTCAAACTCACCAGTAAAATTGAAATAGTAGTAAAAATCTGAAATAGCGAGCCGTTAAATATGGACAGTATGATTTGGAATACATTTCTTTTAGTTGTGCTGGGCAGTCTTTGGTTTTCGTTTGCCCCAAGAATTATTGAAAAACGCCAGCCGTCTTGCATAACCCCAAATGGGATAGGAAATATTGGTGGATCCCAATGAAACAAAATAAGTACATGTGAACGAAACCAAATAGCTGAGCTATTTTGCCACTCCAGAAACAATTGAATTAAACAGTTTTGATGGTTTGGAGAAAACATTTCGTTGTCAGATCCTCGTAATAAGTGGAGGGCGCACTCTTCTTTGCTATATTTTGCTTTGTTTGTTGTCCCAAAAGCATTTAGTTTGTTATGTTCTCCAATAGTAAAGATATCCCTCTGAGATAGAAAAGGATGATTTATAAGGGCTAAATTCAGTTGAATTAATAAAATCATTCGTTGAATCGTGTCCCTCTCAGGCCATTTTATAAAAGAAGGCTTTTGGCGGGTTACACAACTAACAAGAAGTTTTACAATGTTGCTTCTGTTAACTGAAAGAATGGCTAATAGTTTTGTACTCTGCAGCACGTAAGGTAACTCGGCAACCATCTTTTTATTTGAGTCTGGTGCTGTGAGGAGTAAAACGGTGGAGAAAATAAAATTGGGAGGTACAATTCGACGCGGAGGATTCTTACGATTTCTATTACCAACTGAGATGGGAAACCAGTCGATATGAAATAAATTTAGTGTTAGGTTTAAGCAACAGGACGAGTGGAAATAGTTTGATGAATTGTCCGTCTCCAATGAAGATATCTGGTTTGACATAAATACAGTACATATTGGAGAATATTTAGTGGATCTGTATACATGTCCAAAATACTCAGATGAAATAATATTTCTGAGCCGAGATGAAGACATTTGAATAGAAAGCAACGAAAATTCAGATGCACTAGTTGTCACAATAAGGTCGAATATATTTAAGGTTTCCCCAGACAAAAATGTTTGGTTTATGCTGGAAACGTTGATTTGTGCGATGTGAAGTGTACAAAAAGCATATTTAAAAAATTGTAATGAACTTCTAACCAAGTTGAAAAGACGCTCGTTTTCAGATGTCACTGAAAATGGGAATAAAAAAGCCTGAAGCGTGTAAACGCAGAAATTTAAGTTTTGGTTCAAAAACACCATTGCAATTACTCGTTAGTATTTCAAGTTCAAATTAAAGCCAAGTACTGTCATGTTCCAAATACATTTTAAAGAGTGTCCTTCCACTGCATTCAAATTAATGAGGATAAAAGTAAGGAAAGTGTGGATTCAGTTGAAGGTGTGCATAACTACGGTTCGGCCATTTTTACATTTCTGGTTATGTAATGTTGGTGTATTGAGTACTGGAAATCGTTACTATAGTATTCATGTTATATTCCATATATGTGTTCCAGTTTTAACGTTTAAGAGCATACTTAAGTCAATTGTGTAAATACAATTACTCGTAAGCTTTTTAAAAATAAGTTTTGCTACATTGCTGTATGCTTGTGTTTTCTTGTAAAATAATAGTAATATGAATTCTTGTCCCAGTTATTTATGGATAGAATAGTTAAAGTTGATGTCTCTTTTAGTCCTTCATAAAATTAAAACATTATGTGTTCCAATTATGAAGATTCATGGGGATGGAGTACATTAGGAAAAATCGTATTGTCGCTTTGTCAAAAAATTATATTAATTACACAATATACCTACATATGAAAAACATTAAAATTTTTAAAAATATGTAAAGTATTTTTTGTTGAACTCGATTGCATTTTATTTTAACTCCAATAAATTTTGATTACTTCCATTTCTTACATTTTGGAGTTTATTGTCCATGCGTTCTTACATATCTCATTTTTGAACTTCTCATTAAAAAATTCAAACGCCCTTTCTGATGATTTTCCCCCAAATCTTTGGGTTTTCAATCAATTTTTGACATTAAACTGTCACAATGCATAAGAGCAATCACAAAATCAATAAAATAATCTTATATGGTTTCATGTATTACTCTTTAGCGTCATTTAGTATTGCCTTCTAACAAAGTAAAGAAATCTAAAGTTTTATACATAATCTTTCTCATTTATATTAAATCAACTTGTTATTTACAACAATTGACTTTCAAACAAATTCATATTGAGATTTTTCAAGTTACCTTTGTTACGAATTTCAGCATAAATTATCCAGTTAATGTAATATATTTTAAGATTATCAGAAAAATAAAACATTATTAATTAGAGATAAGTTTAATTGAATTTCCAATTTTAGAAACACAAACGACAGTTTAACCTAGAAAAGGGGTAAATCGCAGCAGGATGACATACACTGAAAGCAAGAATCATTTTTAGTACAAAGTATAGCTGAATTACTTGCACGGAATTTTTGAAGTACCCAACTGAAACTACGAAATCAAAACTACTTTTCAGAAATATGGCCGCTGAGCTGACATGGAGAGCATATCGGTTAAACGATTACATGTATAGGAAGTTTTTATACAGTTACGTGGTTCGTGCTGACACAATACTGAAGTGCTTTGTTTTCGAAAATAACCATCAAAAGCTGATCCCATTGTATACATCATTTGCAGCTATGACAACTTTTCTAATTCTATGCCTTGTAATTGTCCTTAGTTACATTTTTAACACAAACACAACATCACTTGAAGTGTTTATTCCCAATGTTGCACTAACTGTGGAGTGTATTGCGGTTATTTGTACAGGCATTATTTACTTATTTCACGGCAACGACATTTCGTTTTTAATGAACAATGCGATTAAACTTGAAGAATCCCTTTGTAACCATCATGAGAAGAAACTGAAAAAAGAGGACACAAGTTACACAAATATATATTTAATAAAAAGAGGTAATTTTTTGAATATATACATTATTCTTTAGACGTTATATGATTTATGATAAAAATGTTTCCTTTGAATTTGTAGAACTGAAGAAACTGTCGAAACAGGACAAAAATGCAGATGTCATGGGTTTACTGATGAACAGCTTGGTTGTAATTCTTCTCGTTCTTGGATTTTCTCTAGCACCGATTCTCATAATTGCTGGAGTAGACGCTGGAAATTTGATTTTCTGTAATGTATCAACAAATTCAATCTATCAACATAGTCTTTTCATTTTACGATTTGCGTTATGTCAATGGGCGATTTTAGAAGGTACAAGAACATTTGCAATTGTTCTGATGAATGCAATTGTTATTTGTAACACGTACTTAATGTGCATACATCGTATTAAGAAAGTTGAGTCCACAACTGAAGCGCTTCATGCGTATCAGAAACTGCGTATAATCAGTCAATTTGGAATTCCAAGCGTAAGCCACACTTCAGCAGTTCTCATGTTGCTAGGGCTTTTCCTGTCAATTGTTTGTAACGTGGTTATAATAAGTGGGTACAATATATTTTCAGCAGAACTTTATTTAATGTTTGTATTGTTTGCTTCTCCGACGTATATTGTGATTCATGAAAGTCTTCCGATGGCCACTGAATGTCATGAGCTGAGTAGTTTACTTCTTAAGTCTCATTGGAGGTGGGCGGGAGTAAAAGGAAAATGTCACTCAAATAGAGGTTCTGCAGTGCCTTCCGTGAAAACATTGGTATGGAGAAAGTCTTTGAGAGCGCAACAACCCATTTCGATTTATTATGGTGTGGCAGTATTTGAGCAGGACACTAAAGCTAATTATTATACAAATATTGTGTTGTATACCATAAATATTCTGCTATTGATGAAGTAAATTTTTTTTAAAACATATTTTATAATATCTTGCAAGTCTAGTGTAGGTTTTCTTAAAAATTGTAGAAAAATAACTTTGTATGCAGAGTTTTATTATCTGTCTGTAAAGTGACGTATATCCAACACTTTCTAAAAATAGCATTAAGTTGTGTACAATATAATTTAAGAACCGCCTGGTGAATCTTGGTCATTTCTATAATATATTTGTTTTCGACTATTCTCGGAATTATCCTTGACAAAATATACCTTTAAAACAGAAAAACAGCCGATGTAAATTTAAAAAAATGGAATTTAATGCTTATTTATTTAATGTTCAGGGTTTACGTCATGAAAAACTTGTATGAAAAAATTGATAAATTATGTTGTGTTTATGGGAATAGCACAAAATCAATTTGTACATAAGTATATCTTGAAAATTGACTAAATTCACACTCTAGCTAGTGAACTTGCATACTTACAAATAAATGCTGTTTTTGTTCAAGTCCATTCATTGCTCATCCATACCTTCTTACATTGCTGACGCACAACAATACTTTAAAAATTATGAAATGTAGAACCACAATTAATCTGATTACAAAAAAACGAATTATCCAACTTTCCATGAAAACTCTTCATGCCAAAACAAATATATTATATGTAAGTGGGGTATCGCTTGCTGTACATCCTTACCACTGAAACAGAATAGCTCCATTAGTTATTTATATATATAATACAGCATACTGCAAATTATTCTTTACTCTGCTCCACTTTGTGGTTTTTGTGTTTTTATACTGTTTTGTACGTACAATAGCTATAGTATAAAATCTACAAAAAAGCTATAGCTTGAAGAAGGTGACGTTATTTGAGATTTTAAGTGCCAACAAAAACAGAGTCAGATGTTTACCCTCTAGGTGTTTGCCATTCTGCAGGATGGTATTCTTGGATACCTCATACACTCCACGCAAAAATCCAATTCTAGTAGAAGAATCACAAAATTTCTCCAAACGAGGTACCTGAATTCATAACTGTCAGTAAACTAACCCTGCATGTCCAAGGGGCATTTGTGCGCATTTTCTGAAATGAAAATGAAAAATGCAAATTTGCCAAGTGGTATCACAAGACAGCAGAATATCAAAGAACACTACCATGCATAAAAATTTAAAGAAGGTTATCACAAGAATTCCAATGCTTCTATTCACCCGTTCAGCAATGTAAAACCAGAATCAAAAACTATAAAACTTTTTCCTGGTAACATGTATACAGTAAGCGAATCCGCTCCTTCTTATTTTATTTTCACATCATTTTGGACATTATATTATTCCCATTATTCAGAATGAAACAATGCCTCTAGAAACTTATGTTTTGCATTTGTAACATTTATTTCTATGAATGACATGACATGCATGCTTTGAGTAATAAAGGTTGGATACAGAAAAAAAATTTGACATTTATAGATATGTGGACTACATTCTAAATTTTGTCCCAGCGTTAACCGAAATTTCGTTGTGATGCATTTTTGTTAACATTTTGGTACATCGATGTTGGTAGTCAGAGCTTCTTTTCCCCTTTTCTGTTGGAAGTGTTTTGTTCATTATCTTTTAAACCGCAACTGTCACTCGTAAGCGATCTTAATCTTGCGTGTACTTTCACTTTCCAGGAAATGTGGGTTTAGTTTACATTTTATAATGCACTACTTTCCTTCATGTTTAAGAAGGTAAACTACACAAAACAGATGTGTAAATAAAAAATGCAAAAAAGTGTTTATTGCATCTCATTTTTTTTCACATGAAAAATAATCGCGTAAGTTAATTAAGCGTATTTTTGTCTTTTTATGGTGACACTGGAAAAATTGGGAGTAACTGAGGATTTTTACTAGGGTAAAAAAGATTATTCTCATTTGAAAACTTAAGATTAGCAGCTACACAACTTGAACAAATAATAATAATGAAAATATAAAATTTAAACATTAAAGGTTATTTTAAGTAGGCACAAACCTTTCTTTCGTTTGAAAACTATACAGCATGTTCTTCTTCATCCTGATGTGCGGCATTATCAGGCAAATTTACTTTCACAGACCGTTTTCACTGACCTTCTCTCGCATTCCCATGCAAACTTCTTCTCACACGAAAACGACTATATGAACGGTGTATGGTTTGATGCACATCTTTGTTCATATTACAGTACACAACAGCTACCAAAATTCTCTTAAAAGTATAGCAGCAACATTTTATTTATGTATGACTTTCTTCTACTTTATATTTGAACAAGTTTTAATCGTCATATACTTGAGTAGATCCAAAGAAGGTGTTTAGTGATACATAGTATTTTTCAAAAAATCCTCCAGGATTGTAGACAAATAGGAAATTGTTGATGCCAAGAATTGGGAAGAGTACTAAAGTTGCCTTCTAATTTTTGAAATAAACCCGGTCGTCAGTAGTGGAAACTTTAGTTTTTTTTATTTCGTGCAATATATCTCCTTCTCTCCAACTACCATTCATATTGACACTGTTTGTCAAGCAACCACAAAAGTACCATGTTTGATATTCTATACTGATATTAGCTTTATATATTCGGAATTTTCACTATTACCATCCAACTCAGGTTGCCTGTTGCCAAAACTGATTTACGTTTTTATTCCATTTGATCCCTCTTGGTAAGCTAGTTCTGTTCTTTTTCAGTAACATGGAAGAAAATCAGTTTTTACAAAAAAAACAAAGAGAAGCAATTGGAACATGTCACTTTTAGTGCAAGAGTCATGCAAAAGTCTGGGAAAATATTTTCCGGGCACGATGTCTGATCAAATAGACAATGTTATAACCCGTTTCTTCGTTGTTTTACGTTTCAGATGGGATCAAATAGCTCGGTGATGTAATCGAAGATTTTATAGTGAGATTTATACATAGAAAGTTCTTTTTTTATGCGCAATTTCTTCTCACTAAAGCGAGTACGGATATTTACCCGCCTTGATTGGCTTGTATGCAAAAATAAAATAACGTGGTACGAATGAAGTTATGACTTTTGGAATATGACGCATACCATGCCATGTTCGTGATTTTTTCCCATTGCAGAAACAAAATGAGTCAAGCTATCGTTCAATTGTTAATAGGAATGGATGGAAATATGATACAAGCTCTCTATAAATAATATATTTTATTGGGAACACGAGCAGAGATATCGGATGCCATTATTTGAAATGTGTTTTATCAGAAACTCGTATGCTTGTTACTTTGTAAGCGATATTCTCCTAACAACTTCTGCATCAGGACAACTTCTCATTGTTCATTAATTTGAATCTCATTTATTTACTGTATTTTATTTCCAAACTGCAATCTCACATACATGAAAAATTAATGCTAACTGGTTTTCATGTACATTTATTGAAATAATAATGCCTCATTTAATGCCAGTTTGTGTAACAGAGAAATTTTTGTGAACTGTCGTTAGAATTATAATGAGAAAGGAAGGTTTATAAAATGCTCAACTACACTTCCAATAACTTTATCTTCGTCGTTCAAAATTTTGATTCCTGTATCTTGATACACAATTATAGATGACACAAATTCTATTTTGAAAGTTTAATTTTATTTTGTTTCAATAATTTTAATTCCTTGCAATGTCTCATAAATGATTTTAATTATATAAGGTAGTAGCGTAGTTGCAACATTATTTTATTTTATGCAGGTTTCAATTTTGCAAGGATTATTTACTAACTCTTAAGGAAAAATAACGTTGTAAAGTGGAACTGTATATCATGAAACGTGAAACATCATAGACAAACATTGAAATGTTTTATAATTTCATTGAATTTAAGTTACAATACATAGATACTTGTAAAACCATACAAATTATATCAAAAACGAAACACAAACCTTTCATCTTTATACAGCTTGTTCTTCATCCTGACGTGCAGCAATGGGCATATTCACCATATCAAAGCGATTACGTTGACTATCTCTTGCATTCCCATGCATACTTCTTCGGACACCAAACCGATTGAATGAACGGCGTATGTTTTGCTGCACATCTTTGTTCATGAAACAGTACACAACAGCTACAAAAATCCCCTTAAAACCGCAATAAAATTTTATTTAACGCAATCTACTTTCAATGCATGGCATTAATTTATTTTTAAAGACTTTTCATACATTTTTACCTGAGTGGATCCAAAGAATGTGTTGAGTGAGACAAAGTATTTCCCAAAGAATCCACCAGGATTATAGACAAGCAGTAAATTGTTAATACCAAGAACTGGGAAAAGGACCAATGTTGCTTTTGCAATGGACCTTTGGGAACATTAAAAGTTTAAATAAGAATATGTATGAAAAGCTACACAGGTGTATTTTTATGATAAAATATCTGATTACACAAGATTTGACCGCTCAGGACGCGTGTTTTGACATTCAGATTTCCTCGTCACAACACGTAAAATCTTCAAAAGAAAAAGTCCATTCATCTGCATATGTAATCAAAAAACTCAAATTTTGTACACTGCATTTGAATTATTGTAAAAAGCACCACTTATAACATCTCTAATTTGGCTTAGAAATTTGCAAGAGTAAATAATCTTAAAATCCATTTTCTTTGTAATATTGTTGTAGATCTCATTAAAAAGTTAAAAGCCTAAGAGAATTAAATTGTTATTCTAACTGGAAAAAATGCAAAACAACGTCAGTCATACTTAACCTGAAAATGTTTGTATAATCTTACTTATAATAAATATGTAAGTCGGTTGTATTTTTACTTGCAATTTGTTATACAATTTTACCTCTAATTTGTTATGGTAAAATATTGTTATGCTTTTCATGGTATGTACCGTTGACTAGTATAACTACGTTTGTTACTAGAGTATATTTTGTGACATATGCTAAATATGTCAGAAAGCAAAAGCCAGAAACATAGTATGAACAAGTGCTTCAGGGACAAATTCAAATAAAAAGTTTTATCATGTATTCTACTCAGTAAAACATTAAAGATCAATTTCCCACTTGAGTATGAAATGACAAATATATCATGGCCAA
This sequence comes from Willowsia nigromaculata, assembly GCA_034700605.1. Classification (NCBI taxonomy): domain Eukaryota; kingdom Metazoa; phylum Arthropoda; class Collembola; order Entomobryomorpha; family Entomobryidae; genus Willowsia; species Willowsia nigromaculata. The sequence continues at coordinate 15,133 of JAQIXX010003164.1, forward strand.
AAAAGACTTCACAGAAGGCGTAAACCCAAACCAAATCGAGCAACAATGCATACGAGTGATACATGATTCAGAATCACAAAATTCAATGATTGAAATCGTGGTTTATGATAGAAATATTAATAAGTATGGAAGTATCTCAAACCATGAATCCTCTGTTCAGTATAGTATGGCACCTCCGTAATAGCATTCAGCATGAAGCCAGGTGCAAAGCTATCCTGAATAGAAAATAGGTTTAAATAAGTTATTGATGTACCCTTCACTTTCAAGGTGAACTTCCTTTTAAAGTATTAAAAATTCATTTGTAAATGTCTCATGCAAGAATAAATTTACATAAAAACACAGTTATTATACATAGTTCTAAAGATAAATTTAACTCCATTTAAAAACTGTTATCTATGGTTAATTACAAATTAGGATGAAAGCTGAAGAGTGGATCAAATATGAATAAGGTGTGTCAAAGTGAATTGGAATCAGCAAATCTCAAAACAAAATTGGTATATCTTGGATATTAAATGAAAGAAAATCAAATTTCTTTTTATACAGTTATATTCAGTAACATGCTCTTTAATTATGCATATTTACGGAAATTAATTTTTTTCAATTTTCGGAGATACAGGACCCAAAATGAAAAAGGTCAAATTATGGCTGTCAATCTGAATTGGAATCAATCATGTTTTCATGAGATTTTAATATATTTCAGCAACTTAAACAAATCATTTTAGCTTAATTCAATGAAAATAGTCCCTTATAGTAGTTTTTAGCAGAAAACGTTTCAAATTTGACCTGTTTCCTGTTGGGTCCTGTATCTCCGAAAATTGAAAAAAATGAATTTCCGTAAATATGCATAATTCAAGAGCACAAGTTACTGAATATAACTGTATAAAAAGAAATTTGATTCTCTTTCATTTAATATCCAAGATATGCCAATTTTGTTTTGAGATTTGCTGATTCCAATTCACTTTGACACACCTTATTGTTGGCATTATTTCCGCCCACCTATAAACCAGTAGATTCTGAATATCAGGATTTTGTCCAGAGCTTTAAAGTCTCCATACAATTTTTAGATTATGCTTTTGTATGCTTTTTAAAGCTACCAGGTACATACCTATGCTGTAAGCATCGGACAAGTTTAGTGATTAAAGAACATGCAAATCAATTTATTTTAGGAAGTAGTTTCTGAGAATATGTGGCTCTATCAGAGTCTATGGATTTGCTTTGAAAATGTCTCCGTACTTGTTGCATATCAAGACAGTTTTACATACAAAATAGGAAAACAATTATCTTTAAAGCTATCAATGTCAAATTCTCAGTTGGCTACATAATGACAAATATGTCAGTGCCAAACAGAAAAAACGTCTTCAAAAGGCACGTGCACTTATTCATTCTGCAACCACCATTTTCATTATAGTCATTAACTATTCAGAATCTCGTACTGCAGTGACTCAGACGATTCTTTATGACATTTATTATTTTCATCTTGGTATAAAACACAAGATTCTGGAAAAACAGGTTCTAACAGTGTTTCAAAATCCTCAAAATATTGAATTTCGTGGGATGCTAATGTATTAATTTCATGTTAGTCAGAGTATTCCCCTCGCTACATGACGTGTATTAAAATCCTGTATATGACACTCTATTTGCATGCTCAACAAGTGAATTCAGTCTTACTTGACAGTGGATTTTAATACTTACCGCTAAAGCGCCAATGATTGGGATCAGAAATATCCATATCTCAATCATATCCGAGTATCCTCTCCAGCATTTTTCCTTGTGTTCATTAATAATCATTACTGTCAAATAAATTGAGGCAATGAGAGCGGGGAATACTAGAGAGAAAAAACACTTCAGTTACAATTCTTCATGAATCCAAATACTTCAGCATAATGTATTTATGAAAATTACCCCATCCCAGCAAATAATAAAAGCGAAATTTCCATTTGCTTTCACCAGTCAATAGGTGTGTCGTGAGTATACTATTAAGATGTATTCCTTGAACCAGCATCCACATCACCGAAGCCGCAGTTGAGTACGAGTATGCCAATATAACTGTTTTGCATAATATATCCTATATAAACAAGCAACAAGTTTCAGTTCAGTAACTGAACATTTCAATAGTTTTAAATAATTCAGCTTAAATTTCTCTTGTTTTGGTTCACCAAGTGAGCTTTATCACACGAAAAGATAAGTTCATTCATAAATTAACCCTACACTTACATAGTCTATGTAGGTCGTCTTTCTATTGAAAACAAACGGTTCAGTGATTATATAAAGCAAAATGAAGCGGAGTAGAAGCGCCAGGATGAGATGAATGTGGACAGTGAAACGCTGAGTCCTTAAATGTCTACAATCGGTTAAAATACGCCAGCATTTAATTAGTGTCTGAATGAGAAAAAGAATTGATTTTATACGAAATGTACTCATATGAGCAGAAAATTGTGAGAGCTATGCTCAAACAAAAGATAGACAGAATGGAACCCACAAACACCATGTTTCTTACAAAAAGCGACAACTGGCCTTTGGTCTGTAGATGTTAAGCAATTAAAAATCTATTATTACAACATTTTGTAACACAAACAAAGCAAATGAATACTTACGAAACCTCGCTCTAAAATCTCGGTTGATGTGCAGATTTCATAGTTTGTTTTATCCCAGGAGTCCCATGTACCATTTTCTGAACAGAAACGTGAGACTTCACCTTCAATAGTATACAAGTTTAAGAGCTTTATTAAAAACAAGATATTCTATTGGTATCGCATGGAATATTCCGGAAAATTTCAATAAAGTAGGTACCCTCGAGATACTTTTCAGAATGGTAATGAAAATCCTTGAATATCTCTGAGCAGTATTTTAAAATATGTGTTCCAGAAGAATTAGTGGGCCAGCAGTAGACTCCGTCCCAGGTTTTATTGCAATGCTCACAGTCTTAAAAACAAACGAAAAGTTGTTGACATTACTATGAAACGAGGTATTGATTACATGCTCTTTCTGCGATTACGTGTAGTTGGGAAACTGGCATTTTCAATATTAAACCAAATTTGTAGAAGACATCTGATCCCAGATTCCGATTCGACATCACCTAGTTCTTCCCTTTGCCTGTCATTTAACTGCAGTAGTACGTTGGCCCATGTCGAGTTGAACATTTCTTCTGGAATACGGTTGATCCTGTTGACGGCATCGTTATACAGGATACTATCCTCGTTTTCGGTTGTGTAGTCATCACGACTCATATTGCTTTCAGTAAAATCCATTCTATGAGGAGTTGACTTATATTGCAACATAAATTCCGTATATGTATGATTATTAAATGATTAAACAGTGGGTCTAACTTGCCATGCAACATTGTTTCAATTGTGTTGCGTAACCGAATTTTTTTGAACCGTGACGACTTTGAGCCCACGCATTTTTAAGCAGGGATTTTCTCAAACATAATTTAAAAAAAAATATGTAGTTGAATTGGCGATCATAGTCTATGAATTCAACATTCCCAAATTAAAACGGCCCTACGGCGAAAAAAGTTTTGAAATTCTCAGAAAAAACTGAATTCTAAATATGGTTAGATGGTTTTAGTTAAATATGCCGTGTAGTAATAGCTAAAGGTTTTTAGCTAACCGGATTGTTTAAAACATACCCATGTGCAATGCAGACAAGCTTTCACATTTCCACATCCAGGATTTCTAATCAGTGAGTAAACCCCTATCTCCTTTTTAAATCCGTTCGCTAAGTTGAATGTGTGTATTAAAAAAGAAAGCAGTGATCCGCATAAATGCATCAGAAACCTGATTTCCGTTCTGCTGCTGCTTGCACCTCTTTTCACCTCCCTCATTGCAAATACAGTGCTTCTGCATACGAAGTTTGATCATTATATGATTATTACGCAGTGAATATTGAAATGTAACTGGTGTTTTCTGGAGGTGCTCATAATTTGATAATTTGTTCAATGAAACTCATGATCAAATTATTCATTAATTGAAAAAGTTACAGGATTAGCAAAAATGGTTTAAATATTGATTATTTATTACGAAATTTACGTATTAATATTTAGTGTATTCATGATGCAATTTTAAAAAATCATAATAATTATTCATAATACTCATATTTCATATGCAGAAGTAATGTATTTGCAACGAGGGAGGTAAAAAAGGTGTAAGCAGCAGCAGAACATAAAGGAGTTTTTCATGCATGCATGCGGATCGCTGCTTCCTGTTTTTTAGGGCACACAATAAGTGTTTAAAAAGGAGTTATGGGTTTACTTAACTCATTGATTAGAAATCCGGGATGTGAAAATGTGAAAGCTGATTGAGATTCAATTTTATGTCTATATTTTAATGTTTTAAACACAATGTTTGCCAATTTTCATTTACTAAATTTAATGTGAACGAGTAGTCATCCAAAGATAACAAATGGAGCAGAAAGTATGTATCTGGTAGCCATATTCCATTTATTCTGCATGAAGCTGTTTCTGCCATTTGTCTAAATGGAAGTTATTACTCTTTGATCTCTATTAAATATTGAAAGCTTGCATTTTCCACTATAATATTCTTTGTCTCATATTGCCCCTATTTTTGAGTCTCACAAGACCATCTCACACATAAACCTTAGCTAAATTTATCATTTCTCATTCCTGCACATTCAATATTGTCTTCATCAAAGAAAATTACGTAGTGGCTCCGCTCCGCTTCACAAATGTTTTAAGAATTATAGCCCATCCATGAAGAATACATTCATCGCCTCATCAAAGTTTGCACAAACGAAAAGTAAAAATGAGGGAAGTAAGCTCAATCTGAATTCATTACTTTCGTAACATGGACAGCTAAAAATTTCGTGGTTTAGTGTAAAGAAATATACAAGTTTAATTTAAAAATGCAACTTCTTACCTTGTCTTGCTCAGCGTTGTGAAATCTCGAAACACGGGCACCCAATATACCAAGATCTTAGAAGGCCTTCAGGTGATGATTAAAATAAGAATGATGAAACACATGCAAATCTGCACACTGTAGAATTTTCCGTTTAAAGCCGTACATTAATAATAAACGTTTTATTCCAGAAGTTAGCAGACATAACGGTATGTGATGTACAATTTTCAAGACCAGAAGAAAGGAGAACTGTTCTGTTTAATTTTTTTTTACACAAGCCTTTAGTATGAAACTTCATTACTTTGATCGACATGAGATTTCAACAGAGAAAGAAAATACGTGGAGGCATGAAGTTGAAAATTTTAATTTACGTTTAAGCAGGAATGTTTAAAACCTGCAGTAGAAAAGACACAAATCTTTGAGCCGTTCAGTTGAAATATTCAGGTTTTCTTGAAATCTCCTTAACATCTTTTTTTCCCTTAAAGACCGAAACCTATGTAGCTGATTGAGTAATATGTATAATATATAATCTGCGACAAACCTCAGAGAGGAGAAAAAACTTGTGAAGCCAAACCTTTTGGTGTGAAAATTTTCGTTTGATATGCAAAAAGATTTTTTAATTTAATTTCTTGTAATTTCACTGTGAAACCAAGTTGCTAAGTATTATCCTTCCACTTTTTTCATCCAAGACACGAGATTTGCGAAAAGTAAAGACAACGAAAAAAACTTTATCAACGATACACGTCAACCACCAGAGAACACTGGACTCACACTGAGAGACTCAGGAGAAAGTACATGCTACCGGGACAAATCTTGCAAAACCTCACCTACATATCGCTACTCGCGAAAGTTTATATGCGTTCGCACAGAGTACACGGTCAAGACAATCTGCTATCGCATTTGACTCACTG
>JAQIXX010003165.1:0-20896 GCA_034700605.1 Willowsia nigromaculata
TAATTTTTCCGGATATTTTCTTCCTGTTTACATAAACAAATCAGCTTTATTGTGCGAAATCCAAAGAAAAACATGTTGTCTGCGTGAGTTAAGAATGCTTTTGAAAATAATACTTCTTGAATGTATTGAAAATAAATATGGCATAGTTGTTGGTGCCGGAGACTAGGTGTATTGTGTTTTTGATAAACAGAAATTATCAGTAAATATGATCAAGTTTGCGGAAACTTTCAGTAAAGAACAATTGGTTCTCTAAATACCCACTCGTAATTAATAGTATTATAGTCCTTTGTATTAGCGTTTATTTTCTTCAATTTAAAGTACTGACACGTCAATATGTTGAAAATACATGTTGCGAATTTGCTGAAATTGGAGACTATGTTTACCATTGTGTTTTTGATAAACAGAAATTATTAGTAAATATGATAAAGTTTGTTTCCAAAAGTTTGAATAAAGAACAATTAATTCTATAAATAACAACTCGTATTTAATTAGTATTATTAATATCCGCTCTATTAGTTTTAACTTTTTTCAATTTAAAGAAAAAAGTGTGCCATCCATATCATTGTCTTGTGTCTTAATAAAGAGAGTGAAAAAATAGTGATCTTATTATGAAACTATAGGATAGCCCAACGGCTTTCGATTTTATCAAAATAATGAATTACTAATTCAGGTTCTACCGTATTAAATATTGCTAATAATATGTGCGTGCAAAAAATTGTATTTCATCAATAGATTACTAGATCTGAGGATTTGTTAAAAACTTTTAATGTGAACATACTTAAGTAAATTTTTCATACAAATAACTGAAAATACAAGGCAGCGTGATATGGGTTTAGGGAAATTGTGATTTTTAGTTTATAAATTTATTACAAATCAGAAAATTTCTTGTTACAAACACTGTAATTAATACCTTTCCTCATTTTTTGGGAACGTTTTGCTAAAAGAAACCAAGAGTACATATAATTGTGGTTTTATTTAATATTTTGACAAACATCAGAAAATGGAGGTACAATCATGAAATTTACTACGTAGTTTATCACTTTCGTACTTGTTTTGTTTTAAAAGCATCATTGTTTCCCCAAACAAGTTTTCCAGTTGTAATGTTTACAATTTCAACATTTTATTTGATTACAATTAATCTTTTCAAATGTTACTTTATAATGGTGCATTTCTATTTACCCAGACAGATGGGATATATGTACATGCAATGAAGTTTAACAACTTTATAAAAATAATGAAAAGAAATGCCAACAAACAAACCAATAAAGAAAACAAGTGTTTGTTTAGTACATTTTCTTGGACTAAGCACATTGCAAAAGCTCCTTGAATTTCCAACACTCATCAGTAGTTCCTTGTTATTCACATATCGTGGCACGCTATGTTATTTACTACTTTATACGTTATTAACATTGAAAAATCTTATTTGTAGTTTCAGTGTAGTAAATTTACAAACTTTTCAACCAACTCTTATACCAAACCAAACCATGAGACCTAATTAATTTTTTAAAGATTGACTTCGATAAAAATTTCTCATACTACTTTATATCTAAAACTATATGAGCACACTCTGACCAAAATGATAGAAAGCCTAAGAGTTTTATTATTTATATTGAAAAAGTATATTTTTCTGACTCTAATTTTAATTGACCACGCCACAATTAATTATTAATCATAAGGCCACAAAAAATTGATAGATCTGATATAATCGAACTATTTGTATTATATTTTGTTTCAAGTATATAACAATGTTTTAAGTTTACTAAATAGTATTTCTAGCTATCCCTTTGTTTGATCCATGCTATCGTTTAAAACTTCGTTTGCCTACTTGCTCAACTGTTTTGAAAACAAAACTATTGTATTGCTAAAATAAGTTTTTTGTTCCGTATAAATATGTATCCTCTGTTACTAATGAATGCTTTGTTAGTATTTGTATACAAAATTACCGAAAAGCAACGTAAGTTCATTTATATGAAATTTGTAAACCTCAACTTGTTATATTTGATTTATTGCCGTTTTGATTTAGGCATGTATTTTACATACATATATATTTTTTGACAATATCTAGTGAAATTAATCAGTGAAGTTAGTTTTGTTTTAATTTTTATAACGTCTTGTCAATTTATTTCATATAGTTACCATTTCTACGAGTCATCTATGTTGCTTGAAAGCTGTATAGGTTTTACCATGATGACTTTGGTACGACTTAATTTCAATTGTCGGGTTTTGCTCAAAATTTGAATTCGAGTGCAGACGCTAATCACAAAGTGTTTCAACGCTTTGAACCAAATACGATGCAACTCAATTATAAGCAATATAAATCCAACTCCACATCCAACAAAGTACACCACAAACACTACCAGAATGTTTCCACTCATTGTAGGACTGCTTATTTCAGAATTCTCGAAGATATTACTAAAGTGTACAGCATTTTAATATATTCGGACCACCACTCAAGGATGCCAGTAGCTGGAATATCTTTCATCCTTCTGATGAGGAATTGTGGTGCATTACCAAACATAAAAAATGCATCAAAATTAGGGAAATATGTTTCTCTAGTTCCCAAATGAATATCAGCATGTAGTGAACTTTCCTTGTGTAATAACTTGGAGTATTCAGAGCTCACAAAACTTGGTAAAATGAGAGCCGTATTGTTACACGCTTTTAAATTTTCCCACAACATTTTCTTTTCTTCTCCCATGTAAATTCTTTCAACCGTGCTTGCTTCTCCAATGCGAAATATATTGTCTCTGAAATTAATATCATGACTTGTGTGGTTTTCAGCTAATTTTATAGCTGCTTTCAGAATTGAATGTTTGTAGGGAAACAAGGATGACCTGTTATAAACCATCTGATCAATCTCATTGCCCACATCTTCCTTATAGAAAGTTGAGTGCTTTCGATCAAGTATTTCGGACAATAAATTTGTCGTAGAATTCGCATCATACAAACAATGTGATGAAATATTGTCATGCAAATCATAAAAACTTTGAATTGCATTTTTAGTTGCTTGTGTATACGAAAAAAATTTCTGGTCCACTAATTGCTAAAAAGTCTGTATAGGTACAGGTTTACGAGGCAAAACCATTTTATACACATTATTTTTCTATGCATTGCTTAATATTGTTGCCGCGATTAAGAACGCAGCAATCACAAGTCTGACGGTTGAAATTCTTTCACAAATCACTTTGCCGATGCTCTGTTCTAAATACACTTTGATCATACATATTGTTCCTTGCAGTATTTCAGTTTGTCCATTAACTTTCAGATATTTAAATATGACAACTAAGACGGTATTAGAAATAAAGATAAAAATCCAAGTAGTTAGGTCAAATGGAATGACAAATTCTTGAAATGCTAGCGCCTCTGTCTTTGATGGTCCACATGGAATAAACTGCAAACTGTTTAGTGTATTTGGTACAAAATACCCATATTGTTGTGGGATGTTACCCGTGTATGTTTCCTTATATAAGCCAATTTTGAAAGCTTGCAAAATATTGATATGTGTTTGTAACTTTCCATTAGCACATTGACTTGTCTTGCTTATACTGTATGTATAATTGTTAAGAATCTTCATCCAAACGTTCACGTAAGCATGGGCTAATGAGTCCGTGACAGAGACAGATTGCAGAATAAGTGATTCTGTGAAATTGTTTCTACATATTTCCATGTTTCTAATAAAATCCTTGCTTATTGACTCTTCAATATCAATGTGAATCTGTTTGTGTTCATCTTGTCCAAGATTTACACTTTGAGCATTCAAATTTTTGTTGATGAATATGCTATCTACCTCAATATACTTTGGTGTACAGTGAACGCATACGTAGTGAAGTTTTGAATCATGTGGAGATATCAATGAGATAAAATATCTTTGATTAGAAAGAAATTGCACCCTATCGTGTGGATACTGAGCAGTTGCTGGTATTGACCCTGGGAGAGATTTGTCAGATGGGAGATTTTCTTTTTTGGTGACAAAAGATATATGGATTGGAGAGACACTGGAGGGAATTGTGGTCTCGTACATGTTCAAAAACTGAAGGTAGTGAAACACTCTTGGGTACATTTGACGTGATGCGGGATCTTTAAAAATGCTAAAGTGAATCCTGCAGTTCCATGGTTTCAGTCTGGATGCGTAAATTAGGAAATCCATCTCATAATAGCATCCATAAGATCTAGTTGCGCTCACGCATGGCCTTGGAGATATTTCTGGTATTGATCTGTTATGGGTGAAAGTATTTATAGGAAGAAATACAAGATCTCGAAAAACCTCATTGTTACTTCTTGATGTCAGCCAACCTTCGGCAAGTTTACGAAATATTAGAGGTTGGAGAACTTCCTGGGGCATGTTGAATCCAGGATAATTATCGATAAGATATATACAATGTGTACACTTCAAACTTGAAGTGAGATGCTCGATATTCTTCATTGCAATTGGTTCTAAGATTTTTAACTCTCTTGTATCGTAGTACGTGCGATTGAAATGATACAAGGAATTCAATTCAGCTGGGTGAGTGGCGTAAAAATTTTGAAAGTCAAGTAATTGAAGTTGTCCGAAAGATTTATTTTTGCAGAAAACAGACTGAAGTATAAAAACGGTTAAAGTAATAATCACTATTTTGAAAGCCATGGTTTACAAGGTCGTTTTTTCCTGTAGAATGAAACGATTTTTTCCAATACTTTTATGTATATGCGAAATTCGAAATTATGAAAAAATTGTAAATCATAACGAATCAATTACGGCAAGGATATCTAAGGACAACAATGTATTATTTTTGAGGCTGGTTATAAATACAAAAACAATATAGTTTTTAGAAACTTTCAGCAAAAAATATTAAATCCTGATTAAGTTTTGGCAAAATGATAATGCTTGCGTCAGTTTACTTTCTTTCTAACAAATATAGCCTCATGTAGTACTTTGTAAGCAATTTGGACATCCGATATGACAACCGATATGACAACACTGACAATTATGAATTTCCTCTAAAGATTTTTTTACTTCTAACCGCATTTTTATTTTAATCGTTAAGAAAAATAATTATGAACACAACTTTTTGTTTTCAATTATCCTTCGTAAGTCCTACTATTCGTGAGAGGATATGGTGGATTTTGTGTACATTTATGTATAAGTACATGGTTGTTATAGTTTAAAATTAAAAAAAGAGTTATGATTTATGTTTGGACTTAATATTCAGTTTCATGTAATTGGTCAAACAAACCTACAATTTGTTTAGTTTTCTTGCGTATGAATTTATATGAAACTGAACCCAGTACTTTATTTAATATATTAGTATGATTGTAAATTAGTGCTTGTGTTTGACTATTCTCAATTTTAATTGCTAGACACGCTCTAAAAATTTAAAATATCCAACAAGCAGTTAATTTGTATTTAAAATGGCAAAGGCTTTATTTCTTCTAACAACTTTTCAAGATACATTATTATGAACAAATGCTGAATTGTGCACACATTTAGCTTATCTGAATTTATGATTTTTGTCTGTTGGTTTGGTCTCATTCCTATTTAAATAATGTATGTAATTCTGTCAATTATAGTTTTCTTCGGAAATTTAAAGCAATATTATCCCTAATTAAAGACGCACCGAATAAGTTGGAGGTGTTATCTTCAATTTAAATAATAAAATATTGAAATTTTTGGTATATCCTGTGAACATATATTATTGTCTATGCTTTATTGTCTTACGATTGCTACTATGTATTTCTAGTACTATTATTGTTGTTGTTAGACAATTACAGCTAGCGCTTCCCAAAGGACCATATTAGGTTTTAATGGGAGGTGGGCCCAGACGGGTCAGTAAAAGTTCATATGCCACCCGAAAGCCCTTGTCAAGCTCTACAACAATGTCAAAGGACACAAGTCTCAAAACTGATGGGGAAGACCACTTTTGGCCCTTTGAAGTTCGGATTTTAACATGGGCGTAAATGGGGCCAAACGTGGTGCTAAAATAAATGCAAATAACTAGGAATCATTTGATGCCAAATCCGAGTTTTTAATGTTGATAACACATCGTATATAAGAATTAACCTACTTATTTTGACCAAAAACCATGTTTTGTCCTCAAAACGCGATATTATAAAAACGTGAATTATACCTCATTTTGAGCATGACTTTTGACCACATATAGTATATAGTATGCTGCGTAGTGTTTCAGTATGTTGATTTACTTTCAAATGATTCAGTGCCAAAATTAATGCGGTACTAAGAAAACAAAATGAGCATTCAAGTGCTCTGGTCAAACGCAATTACAAGTTCTTTGAAGGCTAATGCTTCCGTTTGTGGTGGACCACAGGAGATGAACTGCAAACCAGTCAAAGTATTTGGTACCGAAAACCCATATTGTTGAGGGACGTTACCTGTATATATCTCACTATTTAAATATATCTCAAAATCAGGCCAAATTATTCCATCATATAAATTTCCATTTGAACATCGTCTCTCCAAATCCATCAAGTTGTATGTGTAATTGTTGAGAATTTTCATCCAAATGTTTGCGTAAGCATGAGCAAGTGACTCCATGGCTGAGACAGAGTGCAGAAATAGTGATTGCGTGAAATTTTTTTTGCACATGTGCATATTCCTGCTAAAATCGTTGCCATATGATGCTAATATGTCAATGTAAATTGGGTTACGATTTTGTTGGAAATTTTGAGTTCTTAAACTTTCGCTTATGAATGTTCCATCTATCTCAATATACTTTGGTGGAATGCATTGGAAGCATACGTGATGAAGCTCAGAATTTGATGCAGATATTACAAAAACGAATATTGATTCATATGAAAAGAGCTGTCCCCGTTTAGTCCAGCTTGTGTAAAGAGACATTAATGTTGCTATTGTAAGTGCACGAGACGACAGGTGCTCGTTTTCAGTGATAAAATCAACATGTAATGGAGGAACATTTGAGGGAATTGTTGTCTCCAATATATTTAAAATCTTGAGGTAGTGAAATATCTTTGGGGATTTAAGGTTGTTACTTGAAACAGCATGCTTAAAAAGGCTAAACCGAATCTCATAATTCCATGGTTTAAGTTTGGATGCTTAAACAAGAAAATCCATCTCATAGTAACATCCCGGAACTCCTAAGCCCGGTTTTGGGGTAACACATGGTCTTGGAGATATTTCAAAACTTGACACGTTTTCGGTAAACGTGTATGCAGGAAGAAACACAAGGTCTTTAAACGGCTTCGTATCGCTTTGGGATATTAAAGAGCCCTCAACAAGTCGACGAAGTATTAGAGGTTGAGACATTTGCTGAGGTATGCCGAGTCCAAGATAGTTGTCAACAAGACATATACAACGGGAGCTATCCAAGGTTGCAAGTACATTTTTTAATACCTTCATCACTACCAACTCTGCATTGTCCAAGATATCAGTATGATGAAGCTTGCGCTCGAATTTGTACAAAATTTTCGGTTCAGTGGGATGGCCAACATAAAATTTTTTGAAGTCAAGAAGTTGTGTATTTCCAAAAACCTGTCCTTGATAACAAGTCAACTGAAGTAGAAGGTATGGAACAAAATAAACACAACTTCCTATCGCCGTTTATATAACTTCAATGTTTTTCAAAAAATATAAAGCTAAATGATTTTGTGCGGTTACTTTGAATTTTGTGTTGCTTTAAAAGTACATTGACGATAAGCTGGTTGCGTGTTACAAATTAAATTCAAAATGGACGACAACGACAAATTTAGGTGCAGCAAAACACTCTTTTTAATGATCCTTCTGCTTGGAGAAAGTTTAAACATAGGCATGTGCAATAATCACGCAGTGAACTATTATGCATAATGGGTCAAAATTTACTGTTGGAAGGAATTGTTATATTGATTCTATCACCAACATCATCATAATTTATACCAAAGATTTAATGAAGTTCATGTAATGCAGCAGTTTAAACATTACTATCGCCTATTTGAATCAAGCATTCTGTACGAAACTACAATTTAGTTTGATAAATTTCAAAAAGTTTTAAACCTGCGATTATTGAGACAATTTTAACGGTTTATTGCTCGATAATATTTTAATTACAAAAATTCACTGACCAGTCTCTAAAAGTTTTTATTAACCGTATGTCTCCATGTTGATAAGCACAATCTTGGGACAACGGCCATTTTAAAGGCGTGTCTCGAAAAGAAGATTTAGACACATGTTCATAGATAATTCATGCTGAAATTAATGATGTTCAGTTGTTAAGCATTTGATAAAAAAGGGTTTGATTGAATGCTAAATAAATGGGAACTTTTAATGAATTGCTCAAGTTTAGAACAAATAATTGCTGAATGAGCTGCAATGTTATATATTTTACAAGGATATTAACTTTGGTGACCTTTTTTTATAATTATTTTAAACTGGCTATTTACACATAGCTTAGCTACCGCACAATACTTAAAAATTAAAACGTTTTCTCGCAACGAATCATTTAGATGCGTTCATGTTATATTTATTTAATGTTACAAATTTTGTTTTACTCATGGGGTTTTTGTAAAATATTTAAATATTTCGCTATCATTTGTGATAATACGCAAATATTGACGGTAGATACACTTTTCATCATTAGCACTCCATAAAATTTTTTAAACCTTAGGCCCTAATTTAGACCCTAATTATGCAGATACTAGTACATGATTTATCTCAATAACCTGCAATAAAATTGAGAACAAAAACTCAAATACGTTTATAAAGGTGATATCTATATTTTTTATTTATAATTACTTTTTCGCATTTAGTTACTACTAATAATTGACATGTGCACTATCGTTAAGTTGTTGGTTATTTGAATTCGTATAATATTTTTTAGTGTATCTTTAAATAAGTAATTTGTAAATCGAATTGCAGTATTTTTCGTAAACGTGAAGCATGACACGTAAACAGTGTATGTTAATTCGTACGTAACAAACTTTTTAACACACAGTTAATATTCTTCACTAAACTTCACTACTTACGGGTTTGAGTAAAAATTGTACTGTTCATACTGTGGTTCGTATATGGCAATATACGTATATCAGAAGGAACTCATGTCACTAATGTGAATTTTCAATATCAGGAGAGAAAATAGTTTTACTTTTTTATTTCTGATTAAAACCTGATTTTATTCAAGTGCCATAACCATAACTTATTTTAAAATTTTTCGACAAAGGTCAAAACATTACACACCCTTTAGCATGACTTTTCTAATTTCCAGGTGGCAATAAGATTTTGCATATTCCCAGAAAACCAAGTAAATGCAGTTGAAATATGTCCACATCCATATGTAACCTTTTCTGATAACACATTATGCAACTCAATCAAAATCCACAGGATGGCTATTGCACATAAACAGAAGCACGCATTAATGCCTCCCAATAAACTTCTCAGTTCACCTTCAAATTTACTCATCAGGTAAATCCCAATCACCGCCATCATCTAATGGAGCACACTTGCCTACGAAATTCTTGTAAATAATACATACAAAAACTACCAAAATATTTTCGCTAGGTGTGGTTCTGCCTACGATTGATATCTCGATAACATTGCTAAAATGTGCAGCGTTCTTAATATATCGGGACCACCAATCCAAACTCCCAGTTGCTGGAATATTTTTCATTCTTTTGATTAGCGATGGCTGTGCATTCCTCCAGATAAAAAAGCAACGAAACATGAGAAATATGTTTATGAACTCCCAAGTGAATATGAGCATGTGGAATATCCTGTATGTGAAGAGACTTGAAGTACTGAGAACTCATGAATCGGTTGCCCATGAATACGGGGTAATACGGACATATTTCAACTGTAATTGCTTGGTTTTCCGGGATTATGTAAAATCTTGTTGCTACGCTGATATTAGAAAAAACATGCTTAGTTGAAAGCTTAAAAAATGCGCTACAAAGAAAGCATTCAAGATTTTGTTTGGCACGTCTGTGGCGCAGCTTATGACCAATTTTTAAATCAGTTGGATATCTTTAAGAATTACCATCGTCTTAAAAACCCTTATGTAGTGTTGTTATGAAACAAAATATTAGTGTAGGATATAGAACTTGTGATGTTCTTTCCAACGAGTATTCGCTTGTTTTCATACGTACATTTGAAAAGATTTTATTAATTTTTTAAAAAAAAATTGCCAAGATTTAAATAATCAATTTCCAACATAAATACGATAGCTGAAACGAAACTCAACGTATATAAAATCTGGCTTGTGCATCTTGTTTTACATGCAAAATGCTTCATTGTATATCTCTTAGTTTTTTAAATTTACCTATATACCAGTTTTATGGGGTACAAAAATAATTGTCCTTCTGATAATTTCTATCCTATTGATAATTATTAATGTTACAGTACTTACTACCTGTTGTTTACTTGTTATGCGATATGGCGTTTGAAGTTGCCAAACTAAAAGGTCCCCAAGAAAAAATCAAAAGATAATGAAATAAGACTACAAATGGTGCGTGCTATTAAACCAGGACGGCTTAAATACGGAACATTTTGGTACTTTGGAGGTTAAATGGCAGTAGAGTATTTACACTTAATTGCTCTCAGAGCTTATGATGCCATTATTGTAATTAATGTTTAAAAACAATTTTTATGCTTACATTTTGATTTTATTTAGAAATCAAGGTATAACTTCAGGAAAACATATATGAAGGACAATCAACCCTTGTTACTCTTAAACACAGTTTGTGAAAAAAAATTTACGTGTGTCACAATTTCAAATAATTATACCAAAGTAATATCTCAGTAAATTTAAAGGTACAAAGTTCTGTCACAATCTAAGTGTTTTCGAACTACATGTTAACATATGTACAATTTTTTTAATTATAGAGTCTTGCCTAGTTATGCATAATAAATAATGCATATTGTATTTATTATTCAGAAAATGGTATCAGACTTCCATCAATTGAGCGCTGAAATACCCAGTACAACAATACTGCTTCCGTACCTTTTCCCAAAGGATAAAGCGAAGCACAACTAATTTTGATATGCGTAAGTGTGTCACATCGTTTGAGAATTGAGCGCGTATATTTGCTGCAAGACTTTTGTGAAATATTTAAGCGAACTGAAATTTTTCGAGTCTGTATTAAATCTTCACTTCTCAAAACGCATTGTTCAACAAGCGGCAAAATAAAATGAAACAATAAAGCAGACATTATTGACACAGTATGGAAGAACCAGTATATTTCTGCAGGAAAAATATTATAACCTCTAATAGATGCGATGTTGCAAATAACAAAGATTATAAATCCAATACCCATCAAATTGCACAGAAGATAGTTAAAAGGTTTTGCAAATATTTGCAGCCCTACACTAAATGCTAAATATGACTTTACAAAATATGCTGTCGTAACAGAGTCTAAGCAGTGGATCTGCGAAATTTTCTCTAGAATACAAAGCATCAGCTCTAAAATATACATACAAAGCGGAAAGAACATTGAAAAGAAACGACATGCTTCTAAATCACATACAAATAAAGTAATTGTCCTAAAAACCACGCAGTAAGTTGGTTCTTGAAATTGATTGGTTTCGTATATTTTTAGCTTAAGAATAATGCACATAAAGACATCCAATTTAAAATATATAAGAGCTGGTGTAAGAAGAAATGGTATCACGAAAAATATAACTACCGCACATTGTAGGACAGACACACGTAGTTTCCAGTAGGATTTACACTGGAACGCGTGGCTCTCACTTCGTATCAGTAGTGGGCTGCAATCTAAAAATTGGAATGATTAAAGACTTTTTGTAATATTTTGACGGAAAGTTAAAGAATCAACTTACTCAGTGCTCCGAGTAACGACTTTAAACTGGCGAGTCCGGTAACAATTTCCTCTGGGAATTTGATAAGGATGGCTGCCTCACTCCAAAGCAGTGCTGACAAACCTCCCATTCCAGCGGCCACAACAGCATTTTAAATTCTACTTTTATCTACATCTATCACTACCCAAACACAGGAACCAAAACCTATAAGGCACGCAACCACAAATACATTGAAATACCACAGCCAGTAAGTGCGAGAAGCTTTGTCAGATGTTTGGAAGGTTTCCGTATATGAATTCCACTCCAAAATTGTTTTAGCTTTGGCCATAAACCGGAAAAGGAAATTATGGAGAGATAATGCATATGAGCTATATAGTACATACGGTTGGTGTTTTTTGCTTGACATGGTAAATTTATTTAATTGAATTGAATGGAATGTGTTATGATGTAAATCCTCTGACTGGAATGTTAATATTGAGATTGTTGTCGGGAGTTTGAAGTGGTTTTTAAGAAAGAAATAATTCAATTTTTCTATAATTTGATTGAATTTAATGCAAAAATTTTTGATCACATCAGTGAACTGGTATGGATGTGTTCAACGTGGTGTTCTAGGGTAAACTACATTCGAACAATCATTTAAAATTTTCTCAAAAGTTTAAACATATTAGTTCCAGCTATTTTGCTTGCTGCAAGTATTCATTTCATAAGCGCTTAACAAATGGTATAAAAATGCTGGAGGTAATTGTATTTAATGTATTGGTATGTATATGACATACAAAAGAAAATGGTTTTTTAAAAGACAAAAAAGTGTTGAAACAAATAAAATGTACGGAAATAAAAACTTTAATGGCTTTACAGTTTATCTATGTTACATTCATTTTATCAATTTTTGTACTGTTCATATGAAGATAATTTGGACGTATTATAAAAAATTAAATAAGTTACATCAGAAAGCATGTAGGTTTAACATTAATTGTAGAAAACGATTTGATTGATTTGCTCTGACAATCACTATGGGCGTTTTTACTTGATATATAAGCCTATGTACGTGCAACGTAATTGGCCCGAAATAAAACAAATTATTATTTGTAAGATATTGCATGTATTCTATTTGAAATCATAGATTTAGTTTGGAAATGAACCTGGAAATAAATGGGTATTAGTGAGGTTAATTGTCTCTATTATATGCTTCTGAAATGTAAAGTTATACGTTCCCAGTCCAAGCATGATTACTAAAAAATCAATTTAGTAATAAAAAAACACATGACAAATATGTTATGTGACTGTTCGTACTTCGTAGCATGACATTTGCCAATCTACATCTGCTTGCTCACAATTTGCCATTGTGTTATTTTGTCACGTTGTCATGCTTAATCCCTATTCTAAATCATATGTTATGTAAATCATATGAATATGATTTATCGTATGACTTATATTTAACATATAAAATTCGCATATGATTTAGTAGAGGAATTTAACATGGTAAACTGGCAAATTGAATGCTGGCAAAAAGCCCCACTGGCAAATGTCTTGGAACTTTTGTTAGCAGATAACATTTACGAATATAAAAACATACACATAAGTTGTTAGCAGCCTATCTGAACTAATAACCATAAGACATAACAGTCATTATTTGTAATATGTTTCATATAATGTAAATTGGTGTGGTGGCGACTTTGAATTTTCTCTTATTCAAATAACACATTCAACATCAGCCAAACCCAGATTTGGAGATAGCGGTGATGATAATCAAAAGGGGACATTTGTAGTTATTGTTATTCCGTTTTTTAGACTGGCTTTATTGACACTGGTTTTCATTGTATTTGAACTACGGCTTTCATGTTGTACTTTTACTAACCATTATTGGAGTTCTGTAACAAATTTAGAGAGCGTTTGTATTGAGCAAGAAAGTGAATCTAGTTTTGATATTTAAATGTTGAATCTAAAATCATCTCTCTAGTCAACAAGGTTACTTAATATAATCAATTTAAAAAAGACATCACGCTACTCAAATGCAAATTGATATTTTTTAGATTTTTGCTTATTTTTTCAGATTCTGGCTAAATTTGGAAACAGAAAACAGCGTATGGTGTAATGACTACTTAAAATACGTTTATGGAGCACAAGCTCCAAGGCATGTTTTGTAGTTTTGTTAAACGTATTGTACCAAAAACCAAAAATTTAATTTAAAAAAAACACTTATTTTTGGCTTGCTTTATATTTTACATTTATTTTTGACTTCATGTAAGTTTCTATGTACGTACATTTATGCATTTACTTAAATTTTTGTATTACCAGAAATTTTTTTAAACTGAGGAATGTATTAGGTGATGTCATCATGTATCAACTCTACATGCAAATCCTATCTAATTGACAAATGCAAAAACACTTTAAAAACTTAATTTCTCATTTTAAGAGACTCAAACTGTAATTACCTTCAACATGTCACTTCCTGTTCTTGCAGTCAAAACTCCAATACAGCGTGGGCTTTCCCCCTGTTCAATACATTTTGTATCGATACTATCGTAATAGTTGAGACAAGCTCCGTTAACAAACCAGCAGCTTCAAACACAAGAAACTTAAAAACATATTTGATAAGTAAATTTCTTAAATATTCACTAGCTTTCCACTTGCCGATTTGGTTGCTGCAAAAAATGTTTTATTTAAGAAACCATTGATGGATTACCATGATTTGCATTTCTCATTGAGTTTGACACAAATTTTTCGATTAGGAGTGAGAGTCTTCAGTAATTAGAAACAATACCATACACGTAGTATAAATATTTAACGTGCAATTTTTTCCTGCTTTTGTTTGGTTTGCCATACCAGAAAACTTATATTCCAATGTAGAGCTCTAAAGTGGAGTGGTTTTTCAATCAAAGCAAAATCCAAATTCTCAATATACAATATCTCCACTATTTTATGCATTACTTTTCTTTTTTAAGTCTGTTTCATCTTTTTATGCATGTTTAAATTAGAAAAGTAAGCGAAACAAGATTGTAGGGTTTATAGTTACTATATTATTTACTGCCATAGCGAATAACAAAAATTTACGCGTACATTTATATATTTCTGGGCAATATGAAAGCCCAAGCGATGACACACGGCTTACATTTTCCAGAAACAAGTATTGACAAGATACATGTAAGCGAAATGTCACCGAAGATTTTAAACTCATATTTAGATTGTGTGGTTCGTGTAATAAATTTCCTTGGGTTTGATTTAAATGTTTCGTACCTTCAACAACCAATTGTGCTTTAGAGATATAACTACACAAATGTTGCTCCAAGGTATATATTGATACCAATGGAAATAGACAAGAAAAACCTTACAGCAGTAAATAAATTTGTGAGTATTCCTATGGAGAAAAATCTTCTGTATATGACCTCAACCGAAAAGTTTGCAGTGGTCACAAAAAACACAAAATGCGAAGCAAAAGTACATTTATTTTTACCCTTACTAAAGCTAGAACCACTTGTGTGGCATCCTCAAAACGGAGTTAATTTAATTTGTGATCCTTTGTTGATGGAAAGTTTGTACCGTTTTGATACAGCTCGATGGCGATTGACCTATCTAAGTACAAAGAAGAAATACTTTCTACTTGTAAACCGTTTGTCACAAAAATATGTTAGTATAATTGGCAATTGGTGGATATCAGCGTGGTCCCCTATAGACCACTCAACTGTGCCACCAATGCTTATGGAATGGATACGAAAAGAAAATTTGTTTCATGTTGAATGTGACTTATGCAAAATCTGTCGACCATTCCATTTTATACGATTTCCAAAATATCCCACGACTTATAAAAAGTTATCTGAATATGAAAATTTTGTAAGTGCAAGGTCTTTAGGACCACCACAAATGAACAATTTCATTCCGGGTGAAATACTTGAATCTTTTAAAAACGTGAGAAAATATAAGCACAAGAAAAATGTTCTAAAAGAATTTCAATTTAACCTCCGTAAAGATATTATATAAAGATCAGAGGCCATACTTGATATTCACATGATTGCTCTTCTTGCGCCAAACAATGCAACTATCAGACTAAAAAGCCGGAATGCTGCGAGGCTTTACAAAATGTCTAGAGTGCTTACTTTTCGATGCTCTGCAGTTTCAGTGTATCATCCAGTTTTTCTTACTGGCCTCTGGCGAAACGCTAAACCAAACTTGGCTGAGTTTCCGGATATCGGATTGGCATTCCGTCGAGAACGGCTAAGATTTGTAAGTTGTCACAGGGCGGAACTTGGATGGATTTATAATCTCAGGGAGCTAATAATCGCGGTTGATAGTTGGACATGGATTCTACTAAACATTACTCTTATTACGGTTTCTCTTTTTAAGTCAAAAATAAGTTAGGTAAAATCAACGGAATTTCTTGGTTTCATGCAGCATTTCAAATATACGCTGCATTGACAGATCAAGGTGGCAAAATATTTAATAGGAGAAACGTCTACTCTGCTCTATTCACTATATTGTTTTCCATTCCTTTGATATTTCTCATCTTGAGCAACGAATACAAAGGGGATAACATTACCAACGTAAGTGTACCCCCGCCCCTTGTGCCCTTTGACACATTTGAGGGGTTACTAATGAACTATTTTAATGTGTGTACCCTTCCTCATGAAATATTTGGTACTGACATTCAATTGGTTCCAAATGATATAAAACGCTCAAAGCAATCTGAACAATCCAATGATCATGAAGCTTTTCCTGTTGTTTCCCAGCTATGGTTTTATATTAATCTGCAATATTAATTAAGATGGAAATCTCTGGGTGAAATGATAAGTATGTCTAGAGTGGCTATATATTTAAACAATTCTAAACTCTTTCCGGGTTGACCATTTGCAAAGACGAAGTTTTCAGAGGAATTATATCCATACGAGCAGTTTGTGAATCCTCATCTCCAAAAGTGTGATAACTCAGCCGTCATTTTGGATGAGAAGGTTGCGCTTACAGTGTACACAAAATTTAAAAAGCAACCAAGAGCTCCTATGCATTTCGGACAGGATGTGATTTATGAAAATTGGAGGGGATATTACTTGTTTGGACAGGTTCCTCACAAATTCCTTAGTCAGATTAAGGGTCTGGGACAAAGCGGGGTTTTAGAGTGGTGGCGAAGATATTTTGATTTTGCTCTATCTCAAATGACGCATTCAACATCAACTCAAAACTTGTTGAAAGATGAGGACAGCG
The DNA here is from genome assembly GCA_034700605.1 of Willowsia nigromaculata. Lineage (NCBI taxonomy): Eukaryota > Metazoa > Arthropoda > Collembola > Entomobryomorpha > Entomobryidae > Willowsia > Willowsia nigromaculata. The sequence goes on from JAQIXX010003165.1 coordinate 16,928, forward strand.
TAAACGAAAAAGGGTACTTTGTAGTATTTATTATACCAGTCTTTGGACTTGATGTTTCTGCACTTGTTTTTATAGTGTTTGAACTAAGGTTTACATGTTTTATCAATATTTGTATGGCTTTGGTGCAAATAATTAAGCAAAGTCATAAAGTTAGACGTTATACTAAAAGAAAGAAAGTACTTCTATCTTTAAAATAAGATTGCTACATCATATAATAGATTTATTTCTCTTAAATACTCGGGCCTAAAAATATCCTAATTAATTTAGAATATTGATCATAAATTTTAGCCATATTAATGAAAAGCATGTATTGTTAATTATCAAGCTTCACAACAAAATAAATAACAGTAAATAATCGTGAATAAATCGTGGCAAACACGAGGGAATCACGTAGATGAATCGGTAAATTTAAGTGACGAACTCTGACGAAAGGAAGTCAAGTGACGAAATTTGACAAAAGCGGTGAAAATAGTAACCACTCCTGACGTTTGATTCCTTGACCTTTGACCCCTTTGACCTCAAAATCAATATGGGTCTTTCCCTTGACCTAAGGAACCTCCATACCAAATTTGGTCCAAATCGGTCAAGTGGTTCTTGAGATTTGACCCCGTGACCTTTGACCCCTTTGACCTACCGACCTCAAAATCAATAGGGGTCTTCCCCTTGACCTAAGGAACCTCTATACCAAATTTGGTGTAAATCGGTCAAGCGGTTCTCGAGATATCGTGCGGACAGACGGACAGACGGACAGACGGACAGACAGACAGACGGACAAACACGACAATCGCATAACTACGATGAATCGTATTCATCTACGTAATAACATACATACAAATGTTACCTTTTCCTCACATAGCATTATTGGCATTATAGCATATACAGGTACTTGTTATAAATTCGTTTTTTAAGCTACAAAAATGAAACAATGGTTTTGTGTCCCGTCTTGACTTGACTTACTTGAGTCCTCCTCCTGAGGAGAAGTACTTCGTTAAAAAAGGATAAATGCAAAGCACATGAAGACTTTATCTATACACGGCTCTACATACAATATCTTGTCTCTTTTTATAGATACACTTTGCTTGCAATCTCTTTTAAATAGAAAAGCTTTAGCATCCCATTCGCATCATCATCATCATCGTCATCATCGAGGCACCCGTTCCTTGTTCTCGTCCGTCACCAGTCACTACTATATACTCCGCTCCACACACACTCCAAAAGAGATGAATTGAATTACACTTTTTACTCGCACAAATCCAAGTTCCTATATATCGTAGAAAATATTATAGACTAGATCGTGAATAAAAATGCTTGCCGTTTGCTGTGTGCCATGCTCATGCTGTACTATACATAATTGTCTCTCTATATCTTTCATAAGATGCAGATATGTGAATATATGTACACAAACTATTGTATACCAAAAACCAAACTATTCTACTACTACTAGTAACTTTCTGCTCTGCTGTGCCGAGATGATGTGTTTTAATGTGTATACCTGCTGAAGTTTATAAATGTTTGTTGTTATGCTATAAGCTTTCTACTCGCTTTTAACTATAAGCTTCCTGTTCAGGTTTCGTTTAGCCAGTCACATAGCCATACATGCATGTATTTTGAGGCTCTATAAAGATTCCAATGCAATATTTTGTGCTTGCTGCATTTTTCAACTCTTGGTAATGTTGGTGTTGGTTTGTTACACATACAACACATCCAACAAAACTTGCTTTATAGACAGAAAATAGAGAGTTAGAGGTTTTTTTTGCACTTTGCATATTTGCATTCTTCTCCACTGCTGCTGCTGTTTATTGTGTATACAACAGATAGAATATCCACATTATTAAGAGAGTACAACAAAAGTTGAATAAAAATTACAATACATTGAATAGAACCAGTGTGGTGGCTAAACTACCAACAACACCAAGTATTACTATTTGATGTTATTCTTTTCGCCTATATCTTCTCTCGTGTATCCAACGATGATGCTCGTTTATCTGTTACTAATAATATTATTGAGTTAGCAGAACAAGTAAAAAAAAAGTAAGTGTGCACACACAACGCAACATTATTTTTACTCCATTATATATTTACCATCGATAAGTTTGTTCAAATCAAATCATTACATACACAGACAACTCGCTCTTCTGAGGAGAAAGAAAGTAAACTACTAAAACATTAATATATTATAATACATTTTTTTTTGCAAACCTTTAAGTCAAAGCAGCAGTACTACCACCACTACTGCTAAACACTTGTGTGTGTATTAAAATTTTTCTCTCTTGTACTCTTCATCTTGATCATCTCTCTCCGCTCTCATCATTGCATTTTTACTCGTCGCTTCTGATAATATTGTCGATATTATAATATTTTTGCTAGTTTTTTTTCTTGTGGATTGGATTGGATCGCGGATTATGTACGCACGCATGCATGCATACGAAATGATAGAAAAATCTAATAATATACGAGAAGACAACACACTCATAGTACAATAATTTTTACTACACATTAATAACATTGCATTTTACTTGTGTACTCCTCTCCTATCACATTTGCGTATGCATTGTTTGTCTGTGCGAGAGTGTGTCTATAATATTATGAGTGTTTATTGTGGAGGATCGCAACGGATGCCTAAAGAAATCATTTTATAGAAAGAAAAAGAGTGCAGCTCATTACAAAAAAAAATCTTTTTTTGAGAGAGAATCAATCTAAAAAAGAATACAATACAAAATATACACACAATAAAAAAAGTAAGTTAAGTTTGATGATGATGGTGGCGAGGTGATATATCTACCATCTTATTAACAGTGAGAGAGCAAGAGGAGAGTATATCATTGTCGTTGTAATCGAATTGCATACTAAAATATTGAGAATATTGTATTGTGAATGTCGTCGTTTTGTGGCCTTTGGCTTGTTTTTAAAAAAAGTGAGTGAATGACTGACCATTCAAAAAAATATCTTGTTTTGTTAACTGCGCTCTCTGCTAAAAAATACGAACATTTTTAAATGTGCATTGCTATTGTGTGTGCATGTTTAGCAAAGCTGGTAATCTCATCTCTTGTTGATTTGATAGTGTTTTATGCATATGACGAGTTAAATGTTACATTGTCTTCTCACACTCTTTTATCTTTTATCAAGCAGACAATGATCATAATATATTGCAATATAAATCCCATTTGGCGTATCATTCTTAACATCGCACTATATCAACTAGTGTATCAAATCCTTGCTTTATGTTGTACAAGCAGTAGTTACAAAAGCTGTTTAAAGTTATCAAAGGGTCTCCTTCCGTGTGTGCATTGTTATAGTTTGGAATACTGACTTGACTTGGTATACTTTTCACTGCATTGCGCATTCTCGCATGCTTTACTCGCATTGTCTTTAAGCAGTGGTCAGTGGTCACTTTAGTGAAGACAGCAAACAAACGGCGTATTTCTCCAAAGTCGTTAGCGAGCATATGTCATCGCAAATTCGCAATACTTTCTCCTGCAATAGTAGCATGGCCCAATGACTCTATTAGTTCCTGGTAAATTTTTTGGCGTAGTATTTTTTAAGCCTGCATGTCTCATCAATCTGAACTGAAGGTGCTTGAGTTGCATCAAAGATAAGCGCATCTAGTATAAACAGTTTTACAACTTTCTGTTCCATTTATGTCCATCCATAAAAATAGGATATGATATCGCACCGACTACTTGGGCAAGCCGCAACAGATCGCTCATCAAGTAGAGAGCGTAATACAGACAGATAGACAAAAACAACGACACATCTTCATCTCCTCCATCATCATCAACACATAATCATCAAGTAAAGCATGTTCGGTTTTTGTTTGGATAAAGTGTAAACAGCTAAACAGGTAGAGAGAGACAGTGAGTGAGAGTACTAGCCTTCCACACTTGCCACGACGCACCATGGCACAAAGCTTAAAGAAGGGTGGAAGTAATTCAAACAGGGGTGACGGTGAGACATTTTTTTGTTTATTTT
>JAQIXX010003166.1:0-20895 GCA_034700605.1 Willowsia nigromaculata
CAATATTGAGTTTTAGGTACTAAGTTGCGAGTTTTGAAAACTCGCTACTTGTGATATCGGCATTGTGTCCGGATTCCTTTCAAGGACCTTAATTGGTTGACAATGGCTTTGAAATTATTTTCTGTTCACATGTTGTGACCTTGGTGGAGATGAATGAGTAAAATATACCAGTATATTGCACACCTGCAATGCACGAATTAAAATAACATTCGGAAACTGGCTTTTTGATTTCTTATCTTTTTGAATGGCACATTCATTCATAATTCAGACATTTTTGGGATGTATGCTATATACTGTCAGTGGGTAATGAAAAACGAGAAATATATAGTTTTTGTATTCATATGATGATGGCAGAGCCTGTGTCTTTAAAAAATATGTTTAAATACTTTTGAATCTATAAAAATGATCAATAATATGCATATACCTTTCAAGAGCATGGTCAATTCTTACATTCCACAGTTTTAAAATTAATTTATAATGGTATAATATGTTCATAGAATTACTACTTTATGCTCTTAAAGTACAACATTATGACGCTCTCAAATAAGCACATGATTTGGCTTATCTTCAAAAGAAATTATTAGATTAGATATTATGCACGCTCTCATATACTTATTATCTCTATGTTAAGGTGTTTGGATTCAATGAGTACTTAATTAAGTAGTACATATTTTAAGGTGGGCTTACATACAACGTTATTTGGAGAGTAGGTTCAATTGAATATAAAAAAATTTCCTCTCCAATTCGACAAAAGTGCCCTCAAAGGTGACGACGACACAAACTTAATATTAAATCTCCAACCTAAGATAATAATTAAACTATTAAAACAAGTTCAGAGTGACTTTTAGTCTAAAATTGAAAATCACTCGCTACAAACTGTGAAAATAGCAATACGGCCACAAAATGGGGTCAAGTAAATTTTGCCTGCTTGCTACGATTATTGTAGCGTTAGCTATAGCGGGTTCTGCCGAAAAAATACTTTTCCTATTACCCCTTGCGTCACGAAGTCATGTACATGTCTTTGAACCCCTCATGAAGGCTCTTGGAGAGAAAGGTCATGATATCGTCGCAATGTCACCTATCGTTTCTCCTAATATGCCCCCAACAGTGAAGCATGTTCAACTCATTACCGTTCAAGACCTTTTGGGTGAAATGCCTAATCCATTCGAGCAACGGAAGCAAGGAATAGTTGCTCAAATGATGAACTCCTCATCTTGGGAACACATGAATAAAGCTTGTCTCAAGGTTTTAAAAAATCCAAAGCTGAACGATGATGTACTTCAGAAGGAAAAGTTCGACTTGGTGATTGTTGACATATTTTTGAACTATTGCGTTCTGGGAGTCATTCCACATTTTAACACTTCGTCAATCTATATATCAACCTTAGCAGCACCTTCCTCCATTTCCAATGTTGTAGGAAATCGTTTACCCCAATCATTTGTTCCCAATGTTTTCTTGCAATATTCAGACAAAATGTCATTTCAAGAAAGAATGATAAATACAGTGATTGACTTTCTATCCTCGATTATGTGGGATCATTTTATTGTGCAAAAAGCCGAGCGCATGTACAGAGACCATCTACCGAATGGAGATAAGCTACCTAGTATTGATGACATACAGGCAAATGTTAGCATGATTTTTATGAACAGCCATTTCACACTAAATTATCCCCGACCCTTGCTACCGGATGTAATTGAAGTTGGAGGAATGCACACAAGACCAGCTAAGAAGCTCCCAAAGGTTTCATATTATGTTTATTTTATTTTATTTTACAAACATTTTCGCGTACTTCAATACGATAACTTTCTTCCTTCCAGGACTTGGATGACTTTTTAAGTGGTTCTGGGAAGGATGGCTTCATTTTTTTCAGTCTCGGATCGATAGTGAAACCTACAGAAATGCCAGAAGAGACTCGGAAAGTGTTTGTCAAAGTTTTCTCAAAACTGAAGCAACGTGTTCTCTGGAAATGGGGCACTGAATCAATGCCAGACACTCCATCCAATGTTTTATTGCGAAAATGGCTGCCACAACAGGATATTTTAGGTATAGAATACATTGTTTTAAACATTTATCTGTAGAACATGATATAAAAACCTTATGCATCTTTTAGGACATCCCAATATCAAGCTATTTATGACACATGGTGGCCTACTTTCTACTCAAGAAAGTGTGTACCATGGAGTGCCTGTTCTTGGATTACCTGTGTTTGGTGAGTCGATAAAAATATATTCATAGATCTGTATCTTTATATCAGAATATGACACTGTTAATTTTGACACTTCAAATGCAATTTTACAAATAATACAAATAATTTGTGTAGGCGATCAAGATCTTAACATAAGGCAAGCTGAAAAAGGAGGGTATGCAAAGTTTGTGGAGATTGTTGACATGAGCGAAGAAAACCTGGAGGAAGCTATACTGGAATTAATTAACAACCCGAGGTATAGCCAATACCAATAATTTTGACTACCTCCTGCATAATATTATAATCTGTCTCGTTAGTCTCGGAAAATCTAGATGAATATGGATGGTTCCTCCTAAAAATGATTACTTTGTTTATTGCTAGTTATACCCAAAAAGTAAGGACCTTGTCCAAACTTGTAAGGGATCTTCCACAAACCCCACTTGACAAAGCCGTTTACTGGACAGAGTATGTTTTGCGACATAAGGGTGCTCCCCACCTCCGTTCGGGTGCAAGGGACCTTAACTTTTTCCAATATTATGTTTTAGATGTAACAGCAGCAATTATAGGAGTGATACTTCTTGTCATATTTTTATCGTTAATGTGCTGTAAATCAGTTTGGAAGTGTGTTCGGGGAAGAAAGGGAAAGAAAGTTCATTTCAAGAAAGATTGATTAAAGAATAAATATTAACAAAATGTGATAAATGAATAAAAATATTCAAAATTGATTCGGATTAATTTCAATTTGGGTTAACTTTTATTTACCATTTCGAATTCCAATATAACATAACTTTAACGTGAATGAATACGTGTCTAGCATGGCTTTTTGTAGCTCTAAAACTCTATGCATTTCATGAACTAGCTGATAATGGAAGAATAGAACAAAGTCACTTGAGGCAAGTATCTTTTACTATCCTGCATATATATGGCGAATTACCAATACCAGACTACTTACTACATCTACAACTCCCACATCACACATCTATCTATACGACTAGCAGAGCAAGAAATTATTGATGAAAACTCAGCACTGAGCATAATATTATAGGTCTTATATCCAATTCATGTAGATATACTCAGATCTCAGCTGCGTACATTTGTTTCATAAGGATAGATTGAAGCTTGAGTTAGTTTGAGTTCCTCAAAAAACCTTAATTTTAAAATGATAATGTAAAGCTCACATTATTCACAATTAAACACTGATTTTGCCATCAAGTGATTAGTGGTATACAAACATTGTGGAAGTAAAATTGCTATATTATATTAGTTTATAAAAACTATATTGCCAGCTTTCACTAATTGCATACTTGCAACAATGACACAAAATTGAATCAGTGAAGTTTGCAATGAAACCCCATTAAACTTACCATACATATCAAGTAAAATTGAGGATTTGAAAACCCATTGTAATGCCTACATAGGATCATTTTTCACATTTTGAAGACCTTCTTACAAGTGAAGTCTGGCATAAAAATTCCGGTTTCCAATAGTCTTCGACACATATAACACATCGACTTCTAAAAAACGAGTGAATCAATGCACACAGTTTCTCTTTTTTACAATACTATGTGTATTCAGTTTTAGTACGCGATAATAATATAAAGCTTATATACTTCTCCAGAAGGCGAGGCCATTCAAAGATACACTTCTATTATATCTACACATAACACATCATCTCCGATTACATGCACCTGTAGAGCTTCGGTTTAGTCGAAGGCTGCTGGAATGTCTTGTGATTGAGACAGGCCATCTTTTTTTGCTGTCGAAACAAGTTCTGTTTCTCTTGGAATTTTGCTGGCTTCTCGCTTCACATTCACGCTTCACAAATGGACCCTTGGCAGCCTTGTCCAGTAGACACCACAGATTGCATAAGCTCCTCCAGTAGTGCAACCAATGCGAATGTCCTTGGATTGCATAACGAGCAGGATAATCCAGTCCAAGATCAGAATTCTTCAGATCTACCCACCAACACCAAAAAATCCACTGAGAATTGTAATCAATTTCTAGACGATTTTTCATTTGGAGACAATTTTCAACCATTCGTAAAGCTGCCCGATTCACAGGAGTACCTTGAATCTTTAGGTAAAATCATTTTTTTATAGCATGCATTTATACTGTACATTGTACATTGTTGTAAAGTTAAAATCAAGAAATGTAAAAGTTAATTTTGTGTAAAAATATTTTTTGTTATACAATTTCTAGAGAAAAAATTAAAACTCATCCAGAAAGGAGGTCGCAAAGGGGCAAATGCTGAATCTATATTGCGGTCATTGGGACAAACAAAAGAGTCGTGCATGATAAAACTACTCAGCAACTCCGTGGAAAAGTTGACTATTGAAGGTGAAATTTTTGAAGAACTGAAAGTAAATCCCCTTTTGAAAAAGTTGGCTCCAGAGAGACAGGCTTTGACAGCTGAGGAACTGGTTCATCTATTAAAAGCAGATCAATTAGAAATTCTGTTGAGTAATTACAACACTGACGACGAACCGTCAACTGTCACTGCACCCGACACAACGATCGCAACTGCAGCCGCGACAAGTGAACCTGGAGAATTGGAAAAGGACGTAGATACCACTGAGAGCCCCTCTCCAGCATTAAGATCCGAAGAAACTGAAGCATCTTCTAGAAATTGATAATAATGGAATATTGGAATCAAAAAACATTCTGCTTAGTCACGGGCGCATCCAGAGGAATTGGACGCACCATATCTATAGAATTCTCTAAGAAAGTAGCCGATGGCTCAGTATTTCTTTTGATGGCAAGGTCAGCGTCTGCTCTTGACGAAACCAAGTCGGCTATTCTTGATGCAAATACAGGAAGAAATATTTCAGTTGTCACTGCACCTGCCGATTTGGAAAAGCCAGATAAGAGTGCTTATCTCGACTCAATAAAATCAGCTCTGGTACAAACCAATACTTCCGTTACAGACTTCAACCACTCAATGCTGGTCCATAATGCTGGTAGCTTGGGAATCGAGAAGAAACTAAAAGTGGCGGAAATGGATGATTTGGCAGAGCTGCAAAATTATTTCACACTCAACGTTTTCTCCATGATGATCTTGACCACTCAGTTCTTCTCAGTTTTCAATGACTCTTCTAAACAGAGAAGCATTGTGCAAATTACATCGTTGGCAGGTGTCCAGCCTTGTAACACTTGGGGTTTGTACTGTACTGGAAAAGCGGCACGTGACATGCTGATGAAAATAGTGGCACAAGAATCAGGAATTCAAGTCCTCAACTGGGCTCCAGGTCCAGTGGAAACTGAAATGCTGGACAGCGTTTGTAAGAACACCGGAGATGCAGATTTAAAGAAGGCAATGTCAGAATGCCGTACAAGTGGAAGTGTGCTTACTTGTGAGCAAACAGTGTCCAAATTAATTCAGGTTTTGGCGGAGAAAAAATATGTGAAAGGAGAGCATGTTGATTACTTTGATGTTGAATAGCAAGTTATATTTTTCATCGGATAAGTATTCAGTTTTTTGTTGATTTTCAGTAGCCATTGTATATCATGAGAATTCAGTTTTCATCCTCTTTTTAAAACAGGGTATAAATATTTTAATTTTTCATGATTTTTCTTTTTACTTATTTCTTTGTGTTATTCGTAAGTACATCGATATCGATACTATATAAAACGTTAAAATAAATGGTTTCATTCTGCTTTACTGTAATATTGTATGCTCGTCTGACTTTTGAATCAAATTAATGTTCACTGATGAGAAGATGCCTGTAAAATGAAATAAAATCTAAATTGTTTTTATCATAAATATGTATATCCAAATTATTTATCATGGTGTACTTTCATTCTTCATCTTTATGAATCAAAATAACAAAATATAGACTATGAAATGCTTATAAGTGATAATGTACTCGCTTCCAATTTCTAATTGACCATTCATAATCATTTTCAAGAACTGGTAGGGTCGTAGTCATATCATTACATTACGAGTGCTGTCTTGTTGCAGTAATTGTAGAGAAGATGTAATTGCAGTATGCATTTAACAGTTGAACAGTATGTATGTGTGTTTTTACGGTGAATGTCATTAGTGACCTTGAATCATCCATGTGCTATGTGGAACTCAGCCTGACATTGCATTATGCATGTACTTGAATTCAATATTAAGTGTGTAGGACAGGAAATTTCCTCTTCGAGTGTGTGCACAAGCATAGCGTGTGTAAAGAATAAGCAGTTAGGTATATTTGTGTATTTTGTATGAATATTTGTAGCAGATCGGTTTTGTTTGGCTTTTTACATGCAGTAAGATCGTTTCCCTTCACTAATTGGTTTTCAACGAACTGAAGAAGTGGCAATCAATTTTACACTTCTCTAGCTACCATATCCATTGACTTTAAAGGAGTGTGTTTATTTGAAAGAAACTGTTCTCACAATCATCTCCTTCAGTTGTAAAAGTTGACGTTTTCAAACATTTAAATTTTGCTTTTGTTTATCACGTTTCCCTCAATATTCCCAGTTAGTTAGCAATTCATAAAACAAAAAGAGCTATGTCGATTGAATTCAGCGGAATGAAGCGTTGGGAGGGTCGAAATGCGCTTGTAACTGGTTGCTCGTCTGGGATCGGGGCTGCCATTGTAAAGGATCTGTTGCGTTATGGTGTGAACGTGATTGGTTGTGCAAGAAATACTGATCGTATACAAGTAAGTTTTCAAAAAATTTATTAAAACGTGTATGGCGACCTTGTAAGGAATGGAATTTCCATCTCTCCTGTGAAGAGATGGAAATGGTAACCTCACATGTCAAACATGGTTGTGTGCAAAAATTACTGACTTTTACTTTCTTTTCCGTACACTCCAAAGGCACTCGTCGAACAATATGCAAAAGCCGGTTTCAAAGGAAAGCTGACTCCATATAAGTGTGATGTTGGTAAACCATCCGAAGTAGAAAGCATGTTTCAGTGGATTGAGGAGAATCATGGGGGTATCGACATTTGTGTCAATAATGCTGGAACCGCTGCTTTGACACCGCTACTAGGTAAGTAGAAAAGTATCCTTCCTAGATCTCAACCCATTTTAAAAGCCAAAATCCAAAGTTAGAACATAAACGCAATCGTGCTATTTGCACATGTGTCTAATATGTATACTCCAATCAGAAATAAGAGGTGATGAAATGGCAGAAATGCTTAACACCAACGTGATCGGACTTGTTCTTTCCTCCAACCTGGCAATTAAGTCGATGATGGCGAGGAACGTGAATGATGGTCACATAATCAACATTAGTAGGTTAGCGGAAGCATGATAATTCTTTTATTAGTTGGTGACAATTTGTTCTATTGGTTATAAGTTTACTGTTGTATGAAATTAAAACATGCTAGGCCACAACGTGGTTGGAATCATGAACTTTTATACAGCTACTAAACATGCCGTAACAGCCCTCTCGAAATGTAAGCGTGCATATTTATGATATTACTTGGAAATGAGAAAGACGTGAACGTAGGTATTGAACCTTAAATATTCCTATTTACTTTCACAGGACTAAGGATGGAGATAGCGGCAAAGGGTAGCAGAATAAAAGTTACTGTAAGTTGTAATTATCTGATGATGACATGAAAAGGTTGCTGTATTCATGGACGTAAAAAATATCTGATTTCAAAAATATTGTTTCATTAATCTAAATATTTTAAACATGCCTTATAGCAAATTAGTCCAGGGAGAGTTGAGACAAGCTTTCATATTAACGTATTCGGGAATGCGGAGAAAGGGAGAAAGTTTTATGAGAGCGTCGAGAGCCTTACCCCTCAGGATGTTTCAGATGCTGCTATACACGCTTTGTCTAGTGCAGACAACTGTCAGGTAAAGAAACGACTTTAATCCATTAGCAAACCCAAACGCATTTTTAAAAAGGGCATTTACAATGTAAGGGTAAGCTCACTAATCTATTCAAATTTGATAGGTGTATGATATAATGCTTCAGCCAACAGCTTTAGGATCAACATCTGCATACAGTAACGCTGGGAAAAATAAAAATCTCGGGAAAACGTCATCAAGTTCCTTCGCTGCAAAACACAAAAACCTATGTAATGTGTGTATGAACAAACTTTAAAATTACTAATCAATAAAACCTTTAAAAAATGATACTACGCGTTCACGTGACATGCATCTGTGAAATAAAATAAACGAATTGGCTAAATCGAAGAGGTACATGTTGAGAAATTAAAATGTTTTGCCTTTATTTAATTTTAACCGTATTATCACCAATTCTGGGGTACGTACTTAATGAAATCGGCACCGTGACTGACTGACATTCCCAATTTCTCATGAAATGCCAAAGATTGGTAATTCTTAATTTCAACCGCACAGCAAGGCCAAGCGTTTGCTTCGGCAGCAAACAATTTCATAAGATTTTTAGCCACAATGGTTGCATAACCTTTTCCCCTATAGTCCGGCAGGGTATGAAGCATTCCCATCAAACCACAGTCATTTATGCACATTCCACATATTACTTTTCCATTTCTTTGATCGTACAAGCCCACTGACTTATTCTTGCTGAGTAGTCTCTCTATCGCTACTTCCGATTTTTGAGGAACTGAGTACTTCCATGTATGTATTGCAGATAAATTCAGTTCCTTCTGCTGTGTCTAGTGGTTTGAGTAGCAATTCATCAGAAAAACCATCTGGAAAGCTAATAAATTCAGCGCACGTTATTATTAGGGTATCTCTTCGAAGAATTCACGGAAAAGCCAACCTGTACAAATGCCTCTAGAAATTTTTTTGGAATTGAATCTCTTGGAATCATAAAAAGTGAGCCACTACTTACGTCACATCTATACATGCCGCTTGTTTCATGCTCATGCTAAATATTTTGCAGGGCATGCTCCTAACAGAGTTTCCTATCACTTTTGTACTAATTTCCCATATCATTTTGCTGATTTCGAAGTCAATGCATGCGAAGTGGTACTCTTTGTTCCAGTCAATATATGGGCACTTGACAAAGGCTTCCTTGATTTCCTCTGATATTATTGCATTCTGTGGAGCGGAAATGGCATACCGCATCCCGTGATCCTAATAGTATAATATACAGAGAGATCGGTTCCAATTCAATAGAAATAAAACGCAAGTAGGGAGCAAACATGAATGAAGCATGGCTTTATTAATTTATAATGAAAAACGTTGTGTGCGGGAGACACTGGTAAATATACCAGTTAGTAACCACCTTGGTGAAATAATAATACTTACTTCTCGGTAATACGTGGCCAAAACCCACACACTTTCCTCTGGAGTTATCTTCCCTTCAGTATGTTTATTCCCGGTGTGGAAGCACAAGACATAAAATGGCATTTCCTCTGGCTTTTCAAGTTGTCATATACTCTACACATGTTGTATACCTAAATTGTATACCTAAGACGTGTTATGCGTAAAACTTCATATATTGTTTTACATCATGTGGTGAATATCACTTTTCTGTTATAAATAGTCTTTTAAGAATAACATTTTGCTTGTCACATAGTTTCTTATGCAAACTTTATGCAGAATTATGATACTTACATTGGCAGATTTTGGTAGCCGTTTCTCGAGGATTGAAATAAGTTTACGGCTGTCTGATTCATAACGAAAATGTTGATTACAGCTGGATGTGTGATTGCCGTTATATATTTTTAAAGACTCCTCATTATGATTGGACGTCATGTTTCCCTGAGGCACGTTGAAAAAAATGTGCACCAAATGATCGAGATATTAAGAAACAAGTAATAATTGTTGGAAGAAAATATCACCGAACTGATCGACTGTGTAGAACTGTTGGCCTCGACTTCAGCTATTTACCTACCTATCATGATAACAATACTCCAATGGTAAAGACAGCCAATTCAATCCACTACACTTATTGTTGATAAACTCGTGCTAATCGATTGAATAACACGCTGTTATTGATGCTTCACCATGCAATGAAGCGTTAACGCAACATGAAATTTAATTGTAACAAGCACACATATTGCGTAATTAACATTCAAGTTTGAAGTGAAATATTGACAATTGGCACTAAAAACTCATTGAAGCAGAAATAATAGTACAACTCCTTTACATGAGCACATACCAATTGACTTAATGTAATAGGGATTAACGATTTTTTCAAATTCAAATTAATTAAAGCGGTACCACAGTCGAGCTTCATATACATAAAACGAGAGAACTCAAAAGCCCCTAACAAAAATGGCAAAATAATGCACCCAATCCTAATCCTGCCGTTCATTAAACATTTAAGAAGATATATGTATCATGTCACATACCATCATATTAAATTATATTCGCATCAAGTTTTCCAATTTTACACATTTTTGTTAGTGCACACATGAAAATACACTTTTTTAAATGTCTGCTGTTGAGGATTTGATTTGATACCGTCCCAAGGACGTTGTGGAATATGTATATACAATCAAGTTCAAATCATATATAATGTTTATCAAGTCAGTCATTCATGTTCACTACTATATACATATAACATACTACTTTATATGTGTCAGTCTACTACCTATGTCAGTAGTGAATGAAAATTCACATTCAGCAAACAATTATTGAATCATAGGTGAGCTCACCTATGTAATATCGTGTACGAACAAGAATCAACTTACCTGAGTAGCTGACCCTCACATACAGATTAGCAAAGATTGAATATTGCATACTTGATCCCCCATACTAAACCCCGTTCAATTTTTAAGCGAACATCGGCAGTTATAACGGTTACATAATATATAGATTCTATGAGACGTTTGACTTATGTAAAGCTTCAACTGACTTAGTGAAACTATGTGCTACTTATAAAGATGCTGATTTCATTTAATGTTCGACATTTTTAATGCATTCTCAATTGAAATACAAAATGTGCCATCATCATCATAAATCCCCCAGTTCCATAATATCCATTTTTAAACCTGACTGTTCGTTGCGCACACAGTAAAACATCATTTCGTGAAAATTCATGACTTGCCAGTTACCAATTTGATTTCCATAATATTTCATTAAATAAGCATTTAAAATAGACGTACATTCAACATGGCGGTTTAAACACGGTGATACCGATGATTATGCTGCATTGAACGAATACAAAGTTAGCTTTTTTTAGCCAATGCGTTTTTTTACATCGATGTTATAAGTTCTCTATAATATAAAATTCAATAGTTTTCGCATGCATGCTTTAAATAAATCCTAAAAATTAATTTTAAACTTAAAGATACACTTTAACCGGGCTTATCGGACTTTCATTGGACAGTTTGGTCTTTGTGCAACATTGTCTTAGACCACCTATAGACCTATATGCTCGTGATATGATTTACTTTACTATGTATAAATTAGCACCTCTCTAAATTTACGCCACATTCCGTGCTGAAATCACCATACTTGAGGCACATAACCACCGTGCTGAATGCTTGGCGTTCCCCATTTTTAAGTTGCTGTGATGACCTTCCTTTTTTCGCCCTGCTGAATGCCCACACAGCCACCGTACTGAAGGATATCTGTCACTCAGAGAAGCTTTTGAGTAAGCTGGTGCCACTAGAGCAGCCCACACAAAAAACTTTCTAAAAATGAGATAACAAGATAACACGGGTTCTAACCGTGGAAGATTTCAATATAAAAATTGTGTTAATCATACTAGCCACAACATATTGTCTAACGAAGCATGAAATGTAAAGACAATTTTTGTTGATTCTCGTACTTTTACATCTTAGCTAAAAGTCTTTGTCGCTAATTAAAGTTTTGTAGAGTATTTTCACTTTTATGTTGGTCCCATTATTTCAATGATTACATGCATAGCGCGTGTTAAAGTGCCATGCCCGGATAGTAAGTCTTCATGCTGTTATTATGACATTTATAACCTCTGTTCTTCCTTTCCAAATTGTGGGAAGATAGATAATACCCGTGCATTTCCCGTATTATCTACGAGCAAAAAATATACGTCATATGAAGTTTAAGGAAACGCTTATATGGAGACCTATGAATTTAATTATGCAGTCTTAGAATTCTGTGTAAATAACTCTAGCTTAAAACGCAGACATTGATAGCCACAGCAAAACACTAAGCTTATTGCAGTTAGGTGTGCTCATTTAAACAAAATTATGATGAATGACGTCATTAGTTCTTGTTTACATTTTTACAAAATCAACCTTTATTTGTATTAGGGGTTCTTTTTTCCTGATTTCTGACAATGATAATTTTCTTAAAGTAAATAATAAAAAGTTTTTGAACAACGAATTCTGACCCATACTTGCCGCTTCCATTTCATCATATATCATTAGTCAGAAAATGAAGGCGATCAAGGCTACTATGTAGCAAAGGAAGTATGTGGCAGGAAACTAGGAAGAAATCATGTATGAAAGTTTAATGCATGCTTTTGTTCTCAGTGTTAACTTAAGTAACGAAATTACAAATAGACTTGTATAATTTATTAAGTTCTAGACGTTTGTACTGTATTTCAAGTGTTTATATCACTGCGCTCAAATGCATAATTAAGTAAGCGTTCTCAAGCGTTGAATCTTTTATTCTTTTTGTTCCCCTTACATTTTATAGGGCACACAAATTTTCTCTGACTGAGGGAACAAAGGACACAAGTTAGATGTCTAACGTTGTATCAATTGCATTTTACAGCAGTAGTAATTAACTCATCTTTTTTGACAAATGATTAAATAGTTCAAAACAGATTGAAAAATATAAAAACAAAAAGCAAAAGTTTAAACATTTGATCATGTCTATTCTAAGCAAAATTATTTTAAAATCAATGCAATTTCTCAGGGTCATTTCATTACCTTCAGCTTTGAACTATCTATAAAATGACCAGAATAAAACGTTGTTCATCCAATCTTTCCAGTATCATATATCGTAGTGCAAAAATTTGAGAGTAGAATCATCGCTTTTAATCCGGGCATAAGCTTGCTCACCACATGAATAATCCAGTATGCTTCAACTCTGGATCAAACATGACTGTTGATGGATGCTGATGGAACCTGCAACTATTGGTCCTGTCATTTACATCAGTTCACTCGGCTGCTTATTGACAAGTATTATATTATGAGCTCTATTGCATGGCATATGTATAGCATAATTCAGATTTTGTATCGTGATCTTTCTTCACTAGTACTTATGTGAAGTACATGTTAATATTGCTATATTTTCAATAGGTATATATATTTATAGTGCACTTCCTTCCTCGTTTTACCTTTTCTCGTGTCCGTGCAAGCCTTACGGAAGCAGATAAAAAATCAACCAAACCGTGATGCATGCGGGCAACGAGGGAAATATAATTCATGTGTTATGTTATCTCATTTCAAAGTACATTTACATTTAAACATGAGAACTGAAGCACTGTAAAAACGAAATGCGTATATTGGAAGTTATATCATGCGATGGAAAACTGAAACCGAAACGACGATTTTCAGGATTAGTGATTAGAGAAACCTATGCGAAAAAATGTAGACAGAAACGGGATATTTAGAGCATTTGTACTTGTACGTTGCAAAGAAAACAGGGAGGCACTGTTTTTATGTACGGGAAACGTCACAGTTACTTACTTAACTCATAACAGAGACTTTCACTTCACTTTCTCCAGCTTCACTATTCTTTCCTCTACATTACATAATCTCTGGGACGAAACTCGACATAGACCTATACTGTAAAATACCCGATGAACAAACAATGGAGAATCTCGGATGAATGATTTTGGAATTGAATTGAGTGGAGGCGTGCATAGATATGTATTCCAGGGTTTATGTCATGCGCTAGTCAATTCCCTTGATCTGCTGATCGGTTGCTCTGTCTGATTTTCACTATTTTTGCAGCTGTATCGCAAATGGTAAGCATGTGTGCATAACTCTTCCGTTTTATATATTTATTGCGAGTTTACCTTTATCTTGACATGCCCATCTTTTATTTAAATCAAACACTTCCTCCCTTTTCCCCAACCTCATTGATCTTTCAATCACAATAAGCCATCAGTTTGGTACATGCTAAATTGAAACAGCTTCTCTCCACAGAGAAATGAAAACTGGTAGTAGACTATGTAAGTATTAAGCTGGGGCTTGTCACAACAGCATCAACGTAACTTCAATAAGATTTTTCGACATATCTTTCAACTTTTGTACAAGAGAGGTTTACAGTAGTGAATTTTTGGCACCTTCTTCTACATACATGATTGAGCATGTAAGAGTTTCTCCGGATAGCGAGAGCTCGAATACACACCTTTTCCCACGCAAAAAATATCTTTTGCCCATATTAGTTTTTAGATTACTTTTTCTGTTCATATCTTAGCCCCACAAGTTTAGCTGTGCAAAATGCCCCTAAAAAAGTAAGAAATACACATGTGTACCCTGTCACTCCAAGATTCGTAGAGTCATGAATGATTGAATGGGAATGAGAAACAGAAGCATTACGATTTTTCACTTTCTTCCACCACAACAGGAAATCAAGTGTAAACTGTGTAAACCTGTTTAATAAAGTTTTGCTAGTTATCACCGCATGAAACGAGCACCGGGGAGCGGAAAAGTGTAAGAACGGAAAAATTGGTATTGTTGTAAAATTGAGAGCAGCCTTGCTTTTAACCATTGCATAAAGTACATGATTTTTGAATCGTGATTTTTTTCTCAAAATCCTGAAAGGAAAAGAAATTAAAACGAAGTAAAGTGGTGATATCTCTCCTACAATAAGGCAGAAAATATCTAAACCACCGACAAAAGGGTTTCGCAAGGAATACAGACTTACCTTCACGTGGGAAAGACTGCAGGTGAAAATGTAAGCGAATAGAAGAGCCTTTTTACCAGTAAACTAGAACACATCTACCATATGAGCGAGTTGTTCAGGTATACAATGCAGCAGTAAGTGAACAACTAAAATAGTTTTGAGTTACTGGTTCCCTAATGTTTCAAGTTTTTCTCGATTTTTTCTTTTGAAACCTCAATGAAGTAGATATTTCATCATATATATACCCTAATGCACAATTATATTTGAAATGAAAACGTGCTGGAATTACAGTCGATTTTCCATTGTCATATAGTCATACCTTAGGGAAAACTATTTCCTGTGACTATAAGGAGGTTTTACTGCGTTAAGATAAGAGCGTCTGTCAAAAATAAAAATGTACTACATGCTTTCTCTTCTTAACGGTCACAATAAAATTTGACATGATTCCATGCTACATGTTATTAACTGTAAATAATTTCTTGACTAAAGTCAAGCAATTAGTACATTTGGTTGTTGATCAGAAACTGAAAATCTATTAAAAATTTCTTTCTTCTAGATATTTTGGTTTGAAAAATTTAAATATTTTCTCACGTTGATTAAATATCAAGGCTAAGACACTCCAAGGAAAGACAAAAGTCTGTAATTATATCAAGTTGTTGACGACTATGAAACTTTTCTTTCATGAAGGTATTTTCATGTTATTAAATCCACTGGGAAAATGAAGCATTTATTTTAAGGAGGTGTGTGTTTTATAGAGAGAGTAACTAACTACATGGCGAGTCGAGTGTAGTTTGAAATTTTGAAATATTGCACCGAAACGGAAATGATATCAACAACTTAGGGTACAGTCGTTACATTCTAGATATCCTGTATGGGGAGAAGTTGAACCAGATGATGGGTCCAAATGATTTTCATAATTATGGTAGTTACTTAGTCAATCTTTTGGGGGTTTTTATTTACTTAGGTTTCACCTTGAAGCATTGGCTATGAAACCCACGATCATATCCGAAAACGGCGACATCCCAGTTTGTTTAGGAGAGAAATTTAATTTGGGAAATGATGTAATTTGTACAGGTGTGGGCTTCTTGTGTGTTTTTCAATATATTTTTTATTTATGTCCTTTTCAAATATTTTCTAAAAATTTCGTAAATACGGTAATTTTCCTCTGCGGATAGATTGAAAAACAAGATTTATGTTACCAAATTAGAGTGGTGTCATACCTTTATGATAAAATTGGATAATAGTTAATTGTAATACAATTTTACATTAAAAAATCTACTTTATAAATCTCTACCTATGTATGCAACAAAAAGGTTTTTATGATTGTAAGTGTTTAGAACATTGATGCTCAACTGAATTTATAATTTATCGGCCATGAATAAAGCATGCATACTTTCTATACAACAATAGCTACAGCTAGTATTTTTTTAATATGAAATAGTAAAGATTTTATGGTAGAACATTTTACTTCATGAAAAAAATTAGTATATCATTGTGCATTGAGAAATTTAGTAGGGGTTCAATCAAGCAGAGCTTGGAGTCACTCGTCATTCACACACTAACTCTACAATGGGAAACAAAAAGCGGAGAGCTTCCTCCGCCAGAGCTAGGAGAGATACACCGAACGCTTTGCTGAATGATGTCGTGAGTTAAACCAAGAACCAAAAAAAAAGAAGAATTTGTTCAACATAACCCCACTGGTTAATGTGTATTTTGATTATAGGTGCTGCAAAATGTCTTCAAATATTTAGGTTTTCAAGATCTCAAATCTTGTCGACATGTTGGAAATAAAAAATGGCTCACGAATTCGACTAGGGCCTGGTCGTCTTGCACAAACATCGTTTTTGAGGATTTTGATGAAGTGAAAATTGCGGATTATCTCAACCAAGCTGAGATAGCATCCTACGCTAAAAACTACAAGTTTTCACATTTTGACGAAAAATTAGACGTGTTGTTCGCCAGCTTAGGACATTCTATTCTACAATTGGAGTTTAAGCATGCACAGTTTAAGACAGATGATGATTTTCGGAAACTAGTTTACAGACAGTGTCCAAATCTGGAGAAATTAGTTTTTAAAAGTGCCTACGTTGAAAGAAGCGCTATAGCAGAGTTTACAGAGCCGTTGGAATGGGAAAAGCCTCAATTTGCGGAAAACCCGAACTTAAAATATCTTGAATTTACTACTTTCAAGTTGTTTGTGTCGTGGATGGAACTGTTATCACACTTTCCAAATATACAGGTCTTTATTTCGAAAGGGAGAATCACTGGCGTTTGCAGGGCGATTTCATTGATCCGTCAACACGACCCAACTAAACTGAAACTTAACCACATGGAAGTAAATATGTCTCATAACCATGCTGATGAACAGTTCTTTCGTTCCATTTTACTAGATTCAAACCTATCGTTTGAAAAAATTCATTTCCTGACTTGGCACTCCAAGATAGTCATTAATGAGAAACCTGAAATCTTAAATCTGCATGCAAAGTGCCTAAAGTCACTCTACATATCCGGTCAACATATGCCAGCAGATTTGTCTTGGCATGGACCTCTCTATAATTTGGAGACCATTCAAATCAGCTCTTGTTCTGTTTCAGTGAAGATTTTTAATTTCATTCCGAACGTGAAAAAAATATTTTTGTTTTTTGTCAATATTAAATATTGCATGGAAAGTACAGACTCAAATCTTAAATTAAATTCTTGCAAGGAGCTATCAATAGGAAGCACAGATCTACAATTTTTTTTAAATCTTTGTCCAAACATAGAAAAACTTTATATTAATGGGATCGACAATGCAAAATTTTCAAAAATTTGTGAAACATGGACAAAGCTGGTGTATTTGCAAGTTTCTTTTTGTGTAGTGGATACTGTTGGAATTTTGGGATTTGACCCTGACTCAAAGGACAAAGATGTGGTTCGCAAACCCAACATTACAAACTTAAAAAGTAAGTAAAACTTTCCATGATGTTCCCTTTATATTAATATTTTAACTTAAAATGATTACTTTACAGACCTACAAGACTTTCAGATGTCAACAACACCTATATATAATGGAATGCATAGGCAGAGAACAAATCTGATAAGCTCTGGGCTCATTTTCAAAGAGCTGAGTGGACTTGAGAAGCTCAAAAGGTTCGCGCTGTTCGGATACCAGGTAACACCTACAATAAACGCTGTCTTAGTGCTAATGCCTAATGTCAAGATAATGATGACATTTTCATTTATTTTTTAGTTGAGAGGAATAAGTCCACGAATTCGGAAACGACTTATTGCTAAATACTCGGGTTAACAAATGGATATCCTTTTACGTTTAACATGAAAAATGTAAATAACTGTAAATGCTTTATGCTACTGAAGCAGTGAAATATATAAAATTATAAGCTTAACTTATCCAACCCTTTAAGAAGGTTTGTCCATAAATCGGTTATTTACCTTAACGTTTGATGTTTTATGAGCATTTCATCTTAATAACACATAAACTTTATTACTTGTATCATCTTTTTTATAAGTTATTACCTTAATTATATAGCAATTTATTAAACATATGTTTTATTAATTATGACTAAATATTTAAGAAAATATATGGAATATTATTGCATTCCTAACCTTTGTACTTATTTAACATTACGCTAAAGGGTTTACTTGTTGTTTGAATTTCTCTAAATCTTCATGAAACAAACCGCTCATATTTTATACACAAAAGCTATGATGCTGCAGCAATCCGAAAACACTAAAACGGATGAGTTACATCAAATCTCTGGCATTTGGCATCAAAAAATGTTCAGTTACCTTGATGGATGCGTCTAATGGCATATATGAAGCATTGGATGTTGCTGATAATGAATTCTCAATTCCCATTTTGGCAAAGAAAGCGCGTCCATCATCCTATCTAACACCGAAGGAAAACAGCTTGCACGAGTCTACCAAACTGTGCGCTTCCTATGACTAGAGTCAATATAAAAGTGAAAGCATCATACTCTCTAGCTTTCACTCTGTTTTGAGCAGGGAACAAGAGACCGAGACGAGCGTGTGCTGCTTGCCAAATAAATCAGATAAAAAGTGTACGTTTTTGCCGGAGTTAAAGTTGCAACAAACCTAATCTCTCCATTGTATCCGAATGTGAGTACAGTGTCAGTTTTTACAATAGAATAAAATTGTCAAAACACTGACTTTTAGTATTCTTTTGATGCGTTTATGTCGTTTATCACCGTCTGTGACTCAGAAAATGAAGTGGTATTGGCAAACACTGTACTAAATTCTTAAATCTGATAGTATTTAGAGCTGAAACTGTTACTCTACAAAACTACAGTACTTGTTTAAAATTTAAAGCATTATTTCAGTGGGCGTTACTAACTCTAGTTTTACAAGCTCCAAAAGAGCAAGTTGCGAAAAAAAAATTCATAGCCTTACATGTAGCGACTGTGTTTAAGAAATAAATTGTTTTCATTTGCACTACACCACTTGTTAGGTGCACAAAAATGTGAATCTGGGCTAAACTGGTATAAGAAGGTAAGCAAAAAGCATTTTCTATTTTTAGCTTGTGTAAACCGGATAGAATTACTAGTGGAGTACTATAAAATGTTTGCATTTTAAAATTATTATGATGTCATTTCCAAATGTATTCTGAGTATTAACATGACATGCAACCTTTTCCCTCGCTTCATATTTAATAGGATATTGTGTTCATAGTTATGTCTAATGATCCTAATATCTGTTTACGACTCGGTCAGTTTTAACTTGTACTATTCAGGAATATAAAGTTTCTCTTTAGCTTCAAATAGTGTAGTTTCATTCTTTTTTGCATTTACCATGCACGAAGCACAGTACTAAGTTACTTTGGAAAGCCCAGTCTCACAATGCCCCACCGGTTCTGTAAACTCAACGAGCAACAAGATTAATTTGATGTGTAGACTCCTTCGACTTAATCTTTGACCGTCCAAAGCTAAGAATCATAAATTACGATTCCGAATCCGACTGACGATTCTTCATATATGCCATAGGTTGAATTTATAACAAAACACTTGAAAGTGAAAGTTTTTTAGTGCAATTTTATATTTAGAAATGCAATCTTTATTTAAATTATATTTATTTATCTATTGAGTCTGGTCATCTATATTGGCTCAAACGTACAATTTATGCATTCAAGACCCGCCATTCATATAAATGATGTACCTAATTACATACAAAGCTCTTACTTTTCTAATAATTACTCTCTTGTTCCGGCAATCACCAGCCACGTGATGTGTAACGTATAATATTTCCTTGTTCTATTACATATTTGCATATTGGCAAATTTATGTCATTGCTATCTTTAAGAGTAGGTTTCAAGTATTGTTTGTTTTACTTCTCACGTTCGCATTTTTCATGAATGATGATGGGGTTTTCAATGTCTAGATAATTAAAGCAAATATTGCTGCATATATGGTAAGGTCACTCCTCCCCACTTGAAACGTTTAATTAAAAAACTGTTGCATAAGTAAAGAAGAACGAAAATTCGTGATTTCGTTTCTATCCAATTTATATACATACGTAATTGACTCTTCTGGCTCCGTCACCCGTCCTCTTTCTACCGAAATTCTGAGAAAATTCTACAGTGAGTTGACGTGAAAAAGTACTTTATGCTCACTGTTGCAGAAAAATGAGTATACTTTCCTATCAAAAGAAATTCCAAAATATTTCTCTTCATTTTTGCTGAAAAAGTAACAGCACCGCTATATCGCTAGAAAGATAAATATGAGAACTACCTGTTTGATGTAAAGTTCTCTGAATTTTCATATAACATACCCCAGTATTGTATTCATCCTCCTGCACTTTACATAGCTTCATTCATTCCACCCTTTTACAGGTTTTAATATGATTGATGTAATACGGTCCTTGTGATAGTGATTTTTTTGTTGATGCCCACTTTTTATCGAGTGAATGGATAAGTACATACGTACCTATGTGTTATTTCATCTAATAACGCAGTGCACATTGATACGAAAAACAATTACATAAGAAGAAACTTAAACTTTCTACCAATACTATGTTGAAAATTTCACA
>JAQIXX010003167.1:0-20894 GCA_034700605.1 Willowsia nigromaculata
ACACAAAGAAACAATGAAAACTACCTACTTAACAATTCATTAACATAATACGTTCGATACTATTTTCAAATGAGGAAAAATTCAACAAATAATTATTATTCTACATAATATGTTGGATACGAAATGCAAAGTATCCACACGTATAAAAATCTACAGAACACTACGTTTAAGTGACCAGTAGTTTCCGGTTTATCTTCGAATCTCCCCTCTTTTCCACCCAGTATAAGATTCATTTTGGAATGAATTTTTTCGAAAATTGCTATTTGATTTTAAAAATTAACATCATTCATAATTTGATTTTTGGTGTTTCTTATGCCTTCTTTGTTTACAAGGAAACGCTACTCATTTTTTGATAATCGTAAAATTAGCTTATGCATTCTCTGTAACTTAAGATTTATTAAACTAGCGATTGGGACAACATAATGAAATTGGTTAGGATTTAATTATTTATTTAGCTTGTCGCAATGATGAAGTTACCTTTCAACAATCAATTATCAGCAATCAGACCAATCGTTTGCCAGTTTCTGATCGCATACGAAATTTTTATTCGGAATTGAACATAACTGCGAGACACATATTTAAGCATTTAGGACTCAAGATAAATTACGTAGCCACAAACCCAAATTTACTGTAAGTCAAGAAGAATATCCGGTCTTTTCCAATTAATTCTTTCTCAACATTACATTTACATTCCAACAAATTTAAGATTGGAGCACGTTTATGTAACTTAAGCGCCAGGTAAATATATAACTTTTGAAAAAATCACTTAAATTGTTGCACTAGATAATATTTTTCTTGAAGAATCAACGCTTGTTGCGGAATCAGTCACATCAATGGCTTTTAAATAGTACTAGGAGCTGCCAAGATTGCTATGCTGGCTAACCGGAAGTTGTCACGTTGTCCTACACTTTTATACAAATTTTTACTCATCTGCACCATTTCCAAGTTAGTTTGAGCAACTATTTCACACTAATTCCAAATTTATCCTACTTTTTGTATCTAAATCGCAGAATTGTTGTTTTGCACAGGCTTTCCAAGCCAAGTCCCACATTTTCACTGGCTTTCCAAGCCGGGGATCACATTAAAACGTGGAGTTTATTTAAATAAACCGGTATCAAAGATCTTTAGCGACAAAAAAACAACCAAACCAAATGAACAACAACAACCTGACAAAATGTCGAATCCTTGTATCAGCACCCCAAGAAGCCACTATAAACTTCCTATGAGCCCCAAGGATGCTTTTATCACTAAAAAGTCAAATCTACCACCAGGTAAATAAGGTCAAAGGGCAAATCTGACAAAAGATCCAAAAACAGCGACCTCGAAGACCCCGTAAACTCATTTTCTGCCCCCTACCACTCGTTCATCTCTAAAAGGCCAAATTCGCCACCCGGTAGGGTTCCAAGGTCAAATCCAATAAAAGATTCGAAAAGAGCGCCCTCAAAACCCCCCTAGAACTCTTTTCAGCTTTCTAGCACGTTGCTATCATTGAATTCTGAATTATAGGTACCTTAAGGTGCCCGTAATTTCGAAAGTGCTTGAACCTGGGGCCTGAAAATCAATAGGCTTTCTCCTTAGGGTCTAAGGTACCCGTGTACCAAATTAGAAACAAATCCAATATCTCGTTCGAAAGATATTGTCTAAACAGACAGACGGATCGACGGACAGACACGGTAAAAAGCTAAAGCTCTTACATAAATTATTTGAAGACAATTGACGCATTCACACTTCTGCATAATGACTTACAAAGTCACAGGCAGAAAAAAAACCGACAAAAAACTTCTTCCCACACTGAGATGCGAACTCCTTCCTCAACTCCGACGCTCTAGCCACTGCGCCAAACCGTCAGCTGAAGAATAGGTAGTGCAGTAGCTCGCTTGTGTACAAAAGGCAAATTCCCAACAGCAGCAACAACAACAACAAACCGATATATCAGCTGATGGGCCTCACCATCACCTTATAATATATATGATTGCATCAACGACATACGTAATGGTAACCGTAAGATTAAAAAACACCTTTTCGGAACTGTGCACCCCTAAACTAAACGCCAGGCGTTATTGTGCAAAATAGTTTACAAAGTAAATAGAGCCCGTGTCGCAAGTTGTAGATCGGGTTTCGCAAGTTGTCCCAATAGTGTCGCAAGTTGTCCCATGAGTGTCGCATGTAGTCCAAACAGTGTCCCAAGTCTTCTATTCAGTGTCAAAAGTAGTCCTGAGTGTGTTGCAATTTGTCCCAAGAGTGTCGCAAATTGTTCCAAGAGTGTCGCAAAATGTCCCAAGAGTGTCACAAATTGTCCCAAGAGTGTAACAAATTGTCACAAATTGTCCCAAGAGTGTCACAAATTGTCACAAATTGTCCCAAGAGTGTCACAAATTGTCCCAAGAGTGTCACAAATTGTCCCAAGATTGTCGCAAGTTGTCCCAAGGATGTCGGTAGTTGTCCCAAGAGTGTCACAAGTTTTCCCAAGAGTGTGTCAAATTGTCCCAAGCCTGTCGCAAGTTGTCCCAAGAGTGACAGAAATTGACCTAAAAGTGCCGCAAGTTGTCCCAAGAGTGTCGCAAATTGTCCCAAGAGTGTCGCAAATTGTTCCAAGTGTGCAGCAAGTTGTCCCAAAGGTTTCTCGCAAATTGTCCAAAGGGTGTCAGTAGTTGTTCCAAGAGGGTCGCAAGTTGTCTTAAGATTGTCGCAAGTTGTCAACATGGTGTCCCAAGTCGTCCCAAGAGTGTCACTAGTAGTCTCAAGGATGTCAATAATTAACCCAAGAGTGTCGCAAATTGTCCCAAGAGTGTCGCAAATTGTCCTAAGAGTGTCGCAAATTGTTCCAAGAGTGTCGCAAGTTGTCCCAAGAATGTCAAAAGTTGTCTTGAGAGTGTCGCACTTTGTCGTATGCGTGTCGCAAGTTGTCCCAAGAAGGACACAAGTTGTCCCAAGAAGGATACAAGTTGTCCCAAGAAGGACACAAGTTGTCCCAGGAGTGTCGCTAGTTGTCTTAAGATTGCCACAAGTTGTCATATGATTGTCACTAGTTGTCCCAAGAGTGTCACAAGTTGTCCCAAGGGTGTCGGTAGTTGTCCCAAGAGTGTCACAAGTTGTCTTAAGAATGTCGCCAGTTGTCCACATGGTGTCCCAAGTCGTCCCAAGAGTGTCACTAGTTGTCTCAAGGGTATCACTACTTAACCCAAGAATGAAACAAGTTGTCCCAAGAGTCACGCAAAATGTCCCAAAAGTTTTGCAAATTCTCCCAAGAGTGTTGCAAGTTGTCCCAAGAATGTCGAAAGTTGTCTTGACAGTTTCGCACTTTGTCTTATGAGTGTCGCTAGTTGTCCCAAGGGGGGCACAAGTTGTCCCATGAGTGTTGCAAGTTTTCTTAAGATTGTCACAAGTTGTCCCAAAAGTGTCGCAAATTGTCCCAAGGATCTCGGTAGTTGTCCCAAGAGTGTCACTAGTTGTCCCAAGAGTGTCGCAAGTTGTCCCAAGATTTTCACAAGTTTTCCTATGAGTGTCGCAAATTGCCACAAAAAGGGTATCGTTAGTTTTCCCAGAAGTGTCTGAAGTTATTGCGAACGTGTCGCAAGTTGTCCACATGCTTTCCCAAGTCGTCTCAACAGTGTCGCAAGTAGTCCTAAGAGTGTCGCAAGTTGTCGTAAGAGTTTCGGTAGTTGTCCCAAGAGTGTCGAAAGTTGTCCTAAGAGTGTCGCAAATTGAGCCGAGGGCGTTGGTAGTTGTCCCAGAGGTGTCTGAAGTTGTGGCGATGGTGTCGCAAGTTAACCAAATGGTGTCCCAAATCGTCCCAACAGTGTCGCAGTTTGTTCCAAGAGTGTCGCAGGTTGTTCCAAGAGTGTCGCATGTTTTCTTTAGTCTGTCGCAAGTGTTCCCAAGAGTGTCACAAGTTGTCTTTAGAGTGTCGCAAAATAGATGTCTATGTGATGTGTGATAGATGTGTCTTAGATATGTGATGTCTTCTCCTGTTTTCTTTATAGTATGCGCTGATTGGCCAAGTCAGCCAGAACTTTCCATTTAAAATTCTTCAAAGATTCCTTTTACAAGATTCCTTGTTAGTGGAGTCTTGACTGTTTCAGTTTGCGAAATTACAATTCCCTATTTCGCCCCAAGTTGGATTTGTTGTCTTGTAAATTGTTCTTTAATCTATTTAGGTATGTTTGTGCTTCCTGTTCAGAGTTCTTGAATGGGGTGCCCTAATCTTAATGTATTACAACCCTTTTATCGATATTAAGTACGGTACATTACATGGTACAACAATGAAAATACTCCAGAAATACTTAAAGCCATTATCAAATATTTTGTAGCACTTTCAAGCCACTAAAAACTCATTTTACCATGTAAGCTAATATGGGTTAAAGATCAAGTGCATCCAATAGCATTAAGTATGCAATATCGGCTTAGACCATAACAAACATTACAAGTGAAAAAAACACATTACAGAAGCTCATAAAAGAAACAAGTACAACATTCAAAAATCAATGATTTTTGGGAATTCTGAGCTAACGCATGCATAAAAAGGAGCAAACATCCTGTCGATTTGCGGTTTTTTCATTTGGTTTGTGCGTCAAATGTGGCATAATATACAAGTATCGTAGCTTTACCAATCGTTTTCCGGGAAACAATTATACCACCGAAAACAGATTTGTTATAGAAATACGTTCCAGTTCTTGCTGCATCTCATGCATCGTGCGACCGGATAGAATGGCATAGTCCTAAATATTTTTTTCGATTGCGTCTTTATATTAAATGGTTTGTTAACATCCCTAGAATATTTTGCTAGTAAATAATTATGCGAGTTGCGTTTTATGAGAAAACTGCTAGATTGTGGTGAGAACTCAGCGCGGCGGAAATCTATCATGAAAACTCATAATGAGATTCCATTTGATATTGAACATATGATTATAATCGGCTGAAAAAAGCGGACAACTCGTAAACGTAGTATTAAATTGGAATACACTCTAAGGTTCTCCAATTAGGAAGACTACTTCTCAAACTTAGGTAGTGAAGCTGAATAGTGAATATCCCTATGCAATAACAAACAATACACTGAAAAGGACTAAGGCATTTCCCCCATGTATCAGCAAGAATTTTTACAAAAATGAATATGAAAGTTTTTTGAACTGGTTTTTTATCAAGCATAGTATTCTTTTCCTCTGAAATGGAGGTCACATTATGCCAAAGGTACTGAAAAGACCTTGATATGTTTAGATGTTTTGGGTGATGGGTTTAATAGAAATGAATGAATTTTGTGATTGTCACATTTTAAAAAGCAATTCTTTCCAAATATTCATAAAAAATAACGATTTCTTTGGTATATGGGTAGTTTTTTCTCTGCTAATATTAACAAAACTTTGTATTTCTTTACTTTATCCTCAATTAAAATTTGCGAGTTTATGTTTACAAAGTTAATGAAGAAATTTTAATATACCTGGTGATAAACATAATTTGAGAAAATTTACAATACTATAGTTTAGAACAACATTTACAAAATAATACCAAAAATCATGCATCACAAACCAGTTGAATTGTAGTGTCAACTAAATTCTTAAAAAAATACTCTTTAGAAATATCAGTGATATCAAAAGGTTCATCAAGTTCAGCAGTGATAATGCAAAATGATATTAGTTTTAAATACACGTTCTTAAATCCGTTTATATTCATTGAATTTACAGCATTTTCAATCTTTCGTAATAAAACGGTTGGGGAAGGGTTTTGAAATTTTTAATATTAACATTATAATAATAGTATCAATGGCTAGGCATTAACTATAATGTTCCTTAGCAAAAATGTCATCAAAATTACAAATCAGTTTACCGTAAATTCGTAATGCGACATCCTCCTCCAATTACTAGTTTCCTCCAAAAAGACCCCCGGCTTGTACAAGCTGAATGCGAATCGTAGTAGGTATGTACATAGAAGCCTCCCTCAATTACACGACTCCCCCAATTCACACCTTGTATAAAGTCCAGTTAAATGGCTCTTTCTAATGCAGTTTTGGGAGAAACCTTACGCTCGAAATAATTTTTAACAAAAATCACATATCCACCCAAAACGAATATGCATACGGATAATCTCAAAATTTAATGAATGCTTTTAGAAGCACCCTCAATTACTTGCCACCCCATGATGGTTGAGCCGTTATGAATTGTGAAGTATTTAAAAATACAGTTTTTAAAACAGTTGATTCTCCACGTTTCGCATACTCATATGCATCTGTATTGTCACTTAATGGGATAAAAATGAAATTCCGCTTAACCTCTAATTTACGAAAACGTTATGAGTTTTTCCGGTTTCAGACAAACAGTTTGTAAGGTGTTTGGATATATAATCGTATTTTTCTTGATCTGGTTGAACATCACGGAATGTAAGGAATATATATATCTAGGGAAACTGGCGAAATTTATTTCCTAATATTTTACTCAAGAAAGCTTGTACCCATAAAAGTACAAAATAAAGATACTTTGTGTTAGTATATCGAAGAATTGTTTCACAAACCAGTCATCTTCTTATACGAGACATTTATCAAAAAAATTTAAGTAGATTTTAAAATTCTGGACATACATTAATCTTTGACTGTAAAATATGGAAATTGGAAAATCCTTTAACACAATAAATTAAATAAAAATATTTAAATTAAACTCGACTGAGACATTCTGACAAGAAAACTTCACTGATTGCTGCTGCATTCTTCAGAATCCTGCCAAAATATACTAGATTTGGAGTAAGCTTCATCAAGAACTTGTAAATGACAATGAGGAGATTTTACCTATTTCTGAAATGGTTGGTTACTTCATTTAGGTTTATTGAAGTCAATTTCTGCACCAAGCAAGAATTTGATCCTCCAACTAACACAAGCAACAATATTTAAGGACGGGAGTAGAACCCAGAATTTTCAAATGGTTTATCGGTCGCATACAAGATGCAAAATTAAGAAAGGAGTTCTAGAATTAACAGGTCGGATATCATGTAGTCGAAAAATAGTATGGGTAGTAATAACTTGTAAAAATGCATATTGACTTGTGACTGACTGCAAGATCGATTTTAAATGGCATATCAGAAATTTGGAGTTCTTAGTTTTGCAGTTTTGTGCTATGCATAAACCTCTCCAGGATTATGCAGCTTTCGAATTGTGAAAGTAATTAATGCAGCAAAAATGTTCATGACGCATTTTCAACATCATTGTAGAGTATCTGTACGCAAAATCAAACTCAACTACTGTCGTTTTCAGTTTAAAATGTATGCTTATTGAAGCTAAAATCGGTATGACATTAGGAGAACTTGCATATGTAATTTGAATCTAGGAAGAAAGTTTTGAAGTTGAATTTTTTCATAGCTGTCTATCAGTATGGTGAAGCCGACGGAAGTGCTGGCAATAAACGTACTCCATGATTGTCAACTTACGAGATGGTATATATGATTTTAAATATCTGTTGAGAAAAAGAATGAAGAAATGAAGGTATGATTAATCCATGTTGGAATTAAAACCTGAAAGAGTGAAACATTTCAGCTGAATAAACCTGATATTTTCAGTCGCCCCATTCCGAGGATGATTTAACTTGCAGTGCCTTTTGTTGCGCTCTATTCAACTGACTGAGAAATATATTCCCAAAATATGGTGCAACAAAGCTGAGTTCCCCTATGTAAAAATTTTCTTTGATTGATTTGTTTGATTCTCTCGTGGAATAATAATTTTATTACATTAATGATACATTCTATTATAAAGTTACTTTTCACCTGCTTTTCTCTACTTCTATCTTAAGTTATGTATTTTCAAATGTTACATAAAAGATAGTTTCGTGGTTTGGTAATATAAATCTCTAACGCTGCTTCACTTATCATTTAAAAACGAAAATACATCAAGGTTTAGTTTAGCGATGATGTTTTGCAGGTTTTGAAATAGAGAGGTTTCATGAAGGTTCAAACTGAGTAAAATTACCTCCTTGAGAATTCATGAAATATGCAAACTTTTGTTTTTGTAGTAACTATCATTAAAATTCCATTCTTATTCTTGATTTGGCGATAGTTTTTCAGCACTCTCAGCTTCCATTGTGATGAATCGTGAGGTATTCCAGCTCTCGGATTCCCTAAGTAAACGGCATTCAAAAAACTGAGTCTAGGGAAATTTCTCAACAACATAAAATTCATATAAAATACAGTACAAAAATGGGTAACAATTAGATGTTTTAAGCAATACCCAATGAAAAGAATTGGATCAAGAATCCACCGTGTAGGGTAGCATGAACAAGGAAGAACTTAAAAATATGGATCCGCTGAAAGTTTCAAAAATCCATAAAACTCGAAGCAATAAAGAATAGTGAGATCGTCTTGCACGAAATAATTGTGATAACATAATCATAAGTGCAATTCGTCCTTCATTAAATTTAATTATAGCTATACCTGCTATCACCCATAAAAAAAGCGATTTAGAACGCTAATTTTGAGAGCAACCTAGTCAATATTCAGGATTCAAGTCCCCAGTTTTAACAAGTATCAGTAAAGATTGGAACAAACCCGCGATTTTTGGGTAATTCATGAGCCACTTTTAGTTTTCCATAAATTTAGGATCCATGCACTGTTTGGAGATTGTACAGAAGTAAACAAACCTAAATAAATTCATAAGAATTGCTTTAGCTTTATATGAGTCATTACATTGCATTTTTTAGCATTTTGTAAACTTTCAGATTCTAACATGTAAAGTGCCATTACACTGAAATCAAGACGGAATTTTTGATAGTGAATTGATAAGTGCAGAGTTTTCGGCTTATTATTCATCTCATTGATGATTTTGTGAGCAGACAAACGGCTGGGTATGTTGCGAACCCAAGGATTTCTTCACAGTGCACAATTTCATTGCCACCAAACGTTGGAGCAACTTACTCTCACATAGATTCTCCTCTTTGAGGAAAACATAGCTTTACAACATTTCCAGCGAGTTGAGTTGAACCAAGCCCTTTTCTTTGAGGATTCAAGTGTTTGCAGACATGGCTATTTCCCAGGGTTTTAATTCGAAAACCCGTGGGCAAGGGTAGTAACGGGTTTCAATGGGTAAATGGGTTTAAATGGGTTTTGTGGGTCTTAATGGTTCTTTAAATGCATAAATTTGAATTTACTTTCGGCGGGTTTTCAATGGCGCCATATGAATGCATGTTACTCCTATTAAAACCAAAAACCCACTAAAATCAAGTGATAAATGGGTACGTTAAAATACGGGTTAAATTCAATTCCCCAGCCCGCGATATAACCCGGAGCCATGTCTGCTCTTATGTAAACTCTTTGCTTCGAAAAACAATCCATCAACTGACATAATTTATCATGTTGCATTAGCTAATTGAGTAGTCTCTGAAAAAGTCAAATTTCTTAACCATACAACACCTATGTATGTATATTCCATATTAAAAATTAGAATATTTATATTCCCAAATTGTTAAAGCTTTAATTTTCATGTCGATGTTTTTCTACTTGATGATCAGTTTAAATCTCCTGATGATAGTCGCAGTTGGCGATTGAAACCTTGAGAAAATAAGTACTATGTATATTGTTTCAACATGTCATCCATGCACTCCGTTCCTACACTTCTACAATCTATATTTCTAACATGATTTAATAACCACTAGCTAAATGAAGACAACTAAGAAAGTAATTAGCGTGAGCCAAGAGCCAATATCGATATTATAAAGCTTACAACGAATCTTGTAAACGTAATAGTGCTCGGTTATGAGTTGCATTATAATTGCTTCGACTGAATAAATTGATTATTTATTTACTATATTATAAATGTCTAACTAAACTACCAATCTAAAAACATTGTTTTGCTTCATGAAACACTGACCCAGAAGTTTGAGGAAACCGCAGAAAAAAAGAATATTTCACTAATTTTTTGGTCCGCTCTACAAAAATAAAAATTATGGGCGCAAAAATGTAGTTTCAAATTGAACTAATGTTATAGGTCGGATATGCATTCCAGTTGATGCGTTGCATGTCCAAACATGTATACATTAGGATTTGAGAATGCATAACTTATACACTTGGAGTTGACCTATTGGTAGAAATGCTGACTGAAAAACTTTAAGTGTACAACCAATTAAAATGGTGTATTAAAACCCCATAAAAATTGGCTCTAATTTCAGTGCTTCATATGAGAAGGACTAAACTGCAATAGTAATTAGTAACTTCAAGAACTACAGGATGTACACCCTGGCACTCATCATTCAAATTCGTTTTTAGTTTCCTTTCCGGTTTAATTTCCGACATTGTTTGTAATTGACCGTCGATTTTGTAGAATGTCCTCCACCATTTCCTCAAACATGAAATTTTAAATTACTTTTAAAGCTATCAAATTAGATATTTTAAAGAAAAATCGTTGAATGCTTAATATCTTCATAACACAGCATTTGTGGTAATACCAATATCAAGTATAGTTCAGATCTAAAACTGAATTTTATTATACACATAAAACGCAATTAAAGGGCTAATTCATAAATTTATATGTATGACCACTGCAATTAAATAGGCATAATATTTGGAAATTGTAAGCCAAGGTCAACAACGTTTACTCTAATTGTTATTTGGTTAAGTTACAAAACTTGAAGCATATTTTTAATTCTGTGAACAGTAGAAAAATAGGTACCGGCAACGCGTATTAGCAAAATTACAAGATCATCATTGCTCAAAAGTAAACCTGGACATCAACAATAAAGAGTCAGTCTTAGCCAATTATGTGGCCACATTTTTTGAATTCAAAGAACTATTCTATACATATAATTTTGTTAATCTAGTTGACTATTACTAACTAACAGATTATGTAGAAAAGCCAAAAATTAAATTAATATATGGTTTGACGGTTTTGAATATTTTTTTTGCATATGACTAGTAGTATTTTTGCATTTGGTAGTCTATGAACAGTATTATACGTAAATCGAGTACATTTACCTAGATTGTTTTAGCATATCCAGATAAATAAATATTGGAGTAGTTGATATTCGACTGTAAAGAAGACACATTTAAATAAAAAAACATAAAAATATTCAAACTAAAACTTCAGTATTATTTTGCTTAACCAGATTTTTCTGTTGAAAATTTTAGCCATCATTTCAAAAAGGCGAATTATCGCGACATTTGTAATGTTACACTTTGGGGGGTGTATTAAAACTTTTGGTTATAAGTTAGACCAAATGTTTAGTAAACTTTGGTATCCAATTCCACTCTACCAATCTTCAACAAGTCTCAGATGGAGATATGACGAAAATTATATTTTTCGTTACGGTGTTTACACATTTGCGCTCAAGGTTTCTCTATGCGTACTATTTTTCTCAGCAGTTCACTTAACTCTTCAAAATCCTGAACTGTTTTCTGATTCACAGTCAACTGTACAGTTTCTTAGCTTTTTGTGTATGGGATTTAGTGTAGCTGGCCTAACTTTGGCTGACTTCTTAGTAATTGAAAACGGTAACATTCTTTCAAATATTACTAATTGGTGCCGTCTCCGGGATGCTTGGTTACATCATTCAGGTAAAAATTATGCTTCTAATGGGGTGAATATTTGTTGCCTTAAAAATTCTTCAGTTAATGCGTCATTTTTACTCAGTCTTGAGGTTGTGACAATAATTCAGGAAATCATTGAAACTGATCGTGAGTTTAACTGTAGTTAAATTTTGGAACAATACTCACATAGGTTCTTCAAACTACTCATTTTTTAATTTATCCTGAATTCTTGTAAGCTTTTTGGGACTGAGAAAAAACAGGTGATAGCGAGAGGATTTTGTGTAGACAAGGGCAAATATATGCATGCAATTTTGATATGTTGCATGAAGCAATCGTGATCCATCATTAAACGTTGCATAATTATTTGCCAAATACATTTTTCCTATACCTTCATTCAATACAGCGATGGTTTTACTAAGCTCGTCTTTTAAATATTTTCAGATCGAATGAATCTCAAAACTACCATCAGCACTGTCACTAATGCCATTAACATTAGTGCTACCATTGCAACAGTAATTTTTGCATTTTGCTTATGTATACGTTCGTCTGGATCCATTTTACTACTACTTAACTTTATTTTATATACCCAATCCAAATTCGATATTATTGCAAATTCTTCGATATTTTGCTGTGCATTTTTTAACACACACTGTTTTAGTAAGTCTTCGAACGGCAAGTATCATATCTTTTGAAGAAGCAATGTACAGAATTGAGTTTCTCAAGTGTCTTTCCAAAACTTCGATAAGTACGAGTTCTGTTTCATTTTATAAGGAGAATGTAATAGTTCAAAAGACAATTTATAATTACGAATACAAGCTAACCACAGCTGGACTAACTTTTATATTTGTATTACTCGTAATTCTAGGCAACTCATTTGTATTAGCAACAGAACGACAACAAGTTACTTTGATTCTTATAACAGTAATATTTACAACGGCTTGTGGACTTTTGTTACACGGTTTTTTCCTTGTGGGCTGCTCATTTTTCAAATTTTCGGAGCAAATACTTTTTAAGTGGAACACTCCAGGATATTACGATGCTAACCAAAGAAACAAATTGTATTTCCGCAAAGTTTTTAAAAGTCTTACTAAAATAAGTTTACCAGCCGGAGATGTTGGTATTGTGGACCGAGAGATAAAAATGAATTACTTAGAAAAACTGTCAACATATATTGTCGACTTTGTAATATCTAGGAAAAAAATTGTATAGCTTAGCACAAACCAGCCAGCAATGCATAAATTAGATGCAGCGAATTCAATTTCAAAAGCACTTTCAGATTTGAATGCTTTTTAAACCGTCATTCTTATCCGGCATTCTCGCTCCCCGAGAATGACTTTTATGAGTTACTAAATGACTGATATGGTATCCTTCGAGCGCTCAATGAATGACTTGGAATTCATTCTTTTTTCTATGTGTGTTACTTTCACTATGTCCCATAGGGTAGCTGAGAAATGCGCACGAATTTTAAATGTGACAAAATCAAATGAGCTGCCTCAGGATGCCCTGTGCTGAGAATGAATGCCAAAAAGTCATTCGTATCTGAAAGTCTCGCTGAGAATTCTTGCATTCATGATGTCACTCAGCGAAAAATGCATACATTTTTAAAAAGCATTCAAATCTGAAAGTGTCTTAAGCAACTATACATCACACTTGATAATCCAGTCGGTAATTAAATTCAAGAATAAACATATTTAGAACGAGCAAATAAAATCTGAAAGACAATAATAGGTACACAATTAAGTGAAATAGCTCCCCATAAAATCAAGGGAGCGAGAAATTGGCAAATAACAATACTTATGCTACTCGCTTCACCTTTTTTATACATCATCAGCCTAAAAAAATAGAGCAGATCACCTGTCCAACTCATGTGTGCCATATTCGCCCACTCACCCAATTTATCTGGTAGTCCACTCTCTCTAATTCTCGTTGATGTTTTTAATATCCAGTCGCGGTTTTGTATAACCACTTCTTCCCAAGTATCAAAATATTTTTGTAGAGGTTGCATAATTACGTTACATTGACCAGGTAACCTTTTTAGGTGATAGTCTCGTAGAAGGTTCTTATTTGTCGATTTTGTATATTTCGGTTACGAGGAATTCGAATATGCAATTATTTTGGTGTGAACATGTAGTTTACTAATTTTAAAGAGTGACTGAAATGTACCACTCCGCACGCTCCTCCGTGTAGCTAACGGTGTGGGTCGTTGTCTTCATTCGCATGCACGTGTCATGCGACATACCATTAACCACGCTGGAGAAAACTCTCTTTCCATCCGATAGTTTCAGTTTTGAAACGGAAGCTATCGCATTTTTTCACCCGTTCCATCAAATAAATTTTTTGATCAATTATGAAGATATCTTACATATAAAAGATAAGAATATATTGCTAAAAACCTGATCATTGTAAGCCTTAAACCAGAGAGAGATTTCTCCAGTGTCGGCAATGGAGCGGCGCATAACGTTTGCATGCAAGTGGTGGCCACGACTACGCCCCACACCGTTAGCCACATGGTAGAGCTTGCGAAGTAGTACATTTAAATCACTCTTTAAAATTAGTAAACTACATTTTCACACCAAACTAATTGCATATTCGGATTCCTTATAACCGAAATATACAAAATCGACCAATTAAAACCTTCAACGAGACTATCACCTAAAAAGGTTACCTAGTGAGATGAAGATGCTTTACCAGCAGACATGTCAAAATTCTTCCGTAAGAACAACTGGTTGACAAACAAATTAGCATAGAAGCCTCTGTACATATACTTTTTATCAATAAACAGTTTACCATCATTCACTATGTCAAATGTCATATAATGGTAGTTTGAGTTAATCAAGTGGTGAATTCCAAGAAATTTGAAGTCCCACCCAAAAACCTGGTGAAATGGTGGATCATCACGATTTCACAAGGGAGTATAACCTAAGCAAAGTACCGGTTCTACTGTTTAAATTTTCTGCGGACATTGTGACATGACAATATTTTTTGGGTTTAAAGCAATTAGTGTCAAATAAACTATCCCCAATAAAACAATGACCCATTGATGCCATTAAAGCTGTTGAATCCATACGCTTGCATCCACACAATTTTTGTCATTGATTGATTTCTTAGTCCAGGTACAGTAAATTGGGTACATGGATATTGGGGTCCAATACTGATTGCCTGACTTGGCGCTGATTGATTCGTCCCTGTGGCATGGTCCGGCTTTACGAATGGTTATTTATTGTATTGCATTGAATTTTTTTCGCAGTTGTCTTATTGATTGCTCATTTATTTCGCGAGGAATCATTTTGAATGTAATGTTATGCACTTGAGTGATAGAAATGACAGCCATTAGTTCCATACAGCAGAGAAAGGATATTCGAGACTTCAGGACAAGCCTTCAGGAGCATGTAAGTAAATCATGGGCAAAATAACTGATGTATTCAGGTGAGCCGAAACGAACAACAACAAATATATAAACAGTGGCCCGGTTATGTTTCCAGAACTGAATCTTATGGAAATCTTTACTGTTGCTTAGCCAGCTAGCAAAGCTAATAATCGGAGTGTCGATTTGTCGAAAAAAATCTGTGATTTGCAGCGTAAATACAATTTTAAAAACTTGGTACCGAAATTGGTAAAAGTAACTTCACAGATGGCAGCCTTGCCTCTAAATTGGAGAGGAGACGATCTTTCCAGTTTAAAGGAGTGATATTGCAGTTTATATTAGTCGAAATAAAAGCAAATATCGTTGTGAAGGTATCTACTTTGTGGCGGAAAATCCAAAATGGCTTAGATAAACCATTTTCTTTTTCAAAAAGGCTATTCACTGGCGATATTACAATCGTTAAGGTGTCAGAATACTTTTCATAAACTATTTTCTGACGAATTGTTGAATTGTATGACTCCAGAAATATCATTTGTCTAAATCTCTCTTTAGGTATGCACGTTAATCAGTTTATTACATTTTTTTTGTTTTTTAATTCCTACTCGAATGAAAGAAAAAAATACAAAACATTTTAAGTATTTCTATATCGAAAATTTTTATTAGATAAATCTACGCATCTACTAGAGTATAAGATTATTAGAGTTCCCCATTCAATCACTTAACCTAAAGGCTTAACTTCTCCAATACTTTTCTCTGTAATCTAATCAAATTCCGTATTGTTTTTTTCAAGACTTCCTTTAAAGTATTTAAAGCTGTAAGCATCCAAACTTTGCAAAATATCATTAGATAGGTCCAATATTCGTGAATTTCAATGCAGTAGCACAAGAGCGATATGATCAAGCAGGAAATCCAAGTTATGAAAATAACCACAATATTACTGTTCATTGTTAATGGTGTTGGCATGACCCAAAGACTTTCACGAGCCGCCCTATATTTACGTAAATGCTTCCTCACGATAGGCGTTAAGTTTTTCCTCGCATGTTGAAACCAAAAATTGTACACACCTGAAGATTGAAGTGCGCCTAAATTTCTTTCTAAATTCTCGGCGGTCATTGGTGGTCGATAAAACTGTAATGCATTGTACATAGGCAGAATTGGAGTTTCACTAATATGTAGATCTAATTCATTCTTCACAAGTTTCTTTTCCACCAAATTTGCATAATATTGAGTAACCTCGTCATATCTTTCCACAATGGCTTCTCGGTTGCACTTGTTCAAATAAGTTGACAAGTCGTTTAAAATTAAGGCTAACACAGATTCAACGGTATTCGGTTCGTAAAGGTGTTTTTCTATTTGGTCAATGAGGCGCTTGTTTGGATAGTTCCGACGAACCATCAAATGTATATAGTTAACAAGATTAATAATTAAATGATATTTACCACTTTTTTCTTTCCATGTTTTGACTGAGTTTTCGCAATTTTCATCCAAATCATACCCAGATTTGGAGCACGATATTAAGATATGATCTTTACTAAATGGCTCGACTCTAGAATAAAACGTGAAGTTGTGGTGCAACAAATCCTGTATGGTATTCAAAGGTTCACCAGTAAGCTTGCTTACAAAACTGGTGACATTATCACCGCGGTATTCATTTGACAGCAGCATTCCCACAAGAACCCATGGGAGCAGATAAATTTTGTGCTTATCCAAATAAGACAATGGCTGCCCAACCAGAAGGTTATACGAAAAAGTTAAATGTTGCCACAGGAACCCACTTCTGCCACCATTGACCATCCGAAGATACAAAATAGTTACTACGGTACAGAGCACAAAGAGAAGCCATGTCACCATATCGAAAGAAGATACAAAACCGGACATTGATAGGTTTCGTGTTTTTCGTATTTTAGTGCATGAAAGAAAATGAATTGAAAACGGATCATCAAAGTTTACGTAATTAAGTTCTTGAAACATCACATTCAAAACACTGATGTGTGGGTGAAACTTAAAATGTATTGAGTGCTTTCCAATTAAGGAATCTTCTCTCAATTCTACCAATGTCATGTTTGGAAAGATGTAATCCAATGTGAACCACATAATTTCTGCAGATAATGGACCGTAGTAACTTGATACAATAATTGGTAAATTGTATTTGGCTTTCTGGGTTAGTATCCAAAAACTTCGATAATCAATACTCTTAGTGTAGTCGACTGGTTCCCACTCTACCTTAGCAAATGACTTAAAGTTACTCTCTACACAATTTTCTGCATTACTGTTAGTATAGTTTGCACATTGCGAATCTATCAGTTGGTAGAAATGTTGGGATGATGCTCCAATTGACAAGAGGTATGAACCAGTTTTAATAAATTTATTGTTGGTTTCATCATTTTCAATTTCAATCAGTATTTGTACTGGGCTGATGGCAACCATTCTGTTTGAGACTATTCCGAATTCAATTGCAAAGAATATTGAATTCCAACCAGAAAACTTTTCTACTTTAGTGTTCGCTTTTGATAATTGTTTCTGGATATGAATGAGAAACCAATAGTATTTGAAGTAGCCTATAGGTCTCTTTTTCGGAATGGCAGGATCAAAGACCAGATCATAGAAAGAATTTGGAAATATTCGCCATTCCAGTTTGTTTCGCCACTTTTTGAATACAACATTATTTGATGCCCATATGTAGCATGGTTTTGGATCAATGTACACTTGAAACACACAGTTGATTTTTGGGATTGGCTTTGCACGGAATTTGAACTCAGATTCTTTTAGCAGTCGAAATCGTTGGTGTTTGTTGCAAATGAGATTTCCAAGTTTTGCAGAAGCGTACTTGTACAAAGATGCTACGACGGGAATATGAGAAGGCGCTACTTCAT
Source organism: Willowsia nigromaculata (assembly GCA_034700605.1). Classification (NCBI taxonomy): domain Eukaryota; kingdom Metazoa; phylum Arthropoda; class Collembola; order Entomobryomorpha; family Entomobryidae; genus Willowsia; species Willowsia nigromaculata. The sequence continues at coordinate 17,725 of JAQIXX010003167.1, forward strand.
ATGATCCATCACTAACTGGCATGTCAGTTAAATTTATGTGATTTATCATGATATGAAGAGTACATTGTTTGAAAGCCATTAGATCGTCAAGCAGTTTTAACTCGTGTATGTGAGATATTGTCGCAACTTGTCGGAACATGAGTAGAAGCAGAATATAAGGTAGGGAAAGATTATTTTGCAAATAATTTATACACCACATGATTGTTACTATTGTAGCACCTAAACTCAAAACGGTTAAATCCAGATATTTGTGTTGATTACAGTATGTTTTTCTGGAGCAATGGATTTTAAATATTAAGACTCAAATGAAAAAAACATATGAGAAATTGTTATTGTTCGTTGGTCAGATCGAATGAGTGAAACTAGATTGATGGATTTATTTGCTAAGTAGACTGCGGTGAAGAGAGCGTCGAAATTAATTTCTTCTTGCCTTATCATAGCTTGCATGGATTAAAGATGAGCGTTGAGCCTGACTAGTAAAAATACGGTATATAATAAATATGTTTTTCTTTCCTCAAAGAAAATCAATCTACTAATTTATGCCTTTGTTAATTTACACACTTAAATTACGATTGTGTAAGTGGTTTTTCTTGTTTTTAATTACAAGCTACTTTTATTCGTCTGGTAATTCAACTGCCTACTAAAACCAATTTCAGAAACAATTATTATACAACTGACAATATTAACAGTCAAATTACTTTTAGGCGGGCATGAGAATTCATACAAGTGCTTCGACATCACAGGCTTGCTACCAATCAACCGATGAACACTGAGAAATTCCGTGATGAATGTAAATTTCCGTTTTTGTGTTCAGATCATTCGTCCCGTAGTTTGTAGGAATTTCCGAGCCCGCTATTTGGCTACCTAAAATATACTGGTATATGTACAAAATATGATTCTGAGTCACAATTTGTGACTAAAACTTAATTTTTTTAAACTGGGTCTCACAAATGATACCATTAATTTTTAGCAATAAAACTAAATATAAATCGTTCAAAGTAAAGAATTGTTACATTTTGCAAAAATGTTAAAAACAGATTTATTACTTAATCCAATCTTAACTTACGTATTTCAGTTGTACTCAAAAAGAATGACAACTTCAAAACCGCGATTACACAAAACCCAACTGTAATCAGCAACAAAGCCTTCACCAAGCCAACCAAAGAATCCATATTTCACTCTAATAGGTTGTACCGCTCGTGCTTTCAAATAGTTAACTTTTCTAAACTTTGTTAAGCGTGATTTGTACATTATCTTAGCGCGTAAGCAATTAATTTTAACAGACTCCACAGCTAATTCCATTATATTACACCCAATTGTAAGAACAAACAAGCCAACTACTAGTAACACAACAAGAAATCCTAAGAACCATGCATACAACATAAATGAGATTTCTTCAACCGGACATTTAACACAAACCCAAAATAGAGCGACCATAGCCCAGAAGTAGAATGTTAGTACAAAATATGTCAATAAGTCAATAAGATGCTTAAGTGTTTTAAACAAAATACTCATTTGCATATAACAATTATAATATGTTTGAAAATCTTTACAGTTAAAATTTGTCTTTATAAGTGATATGACCCTAACAAGGAGTACTAGGCCAAGAAATACATAAACCAATAATATGCGAAATGATTCCACTGCTACTAGAAAGGTTAGGAAAGTTCTTATAACAACTAAACTCAGAATCGTCTGAATATTTCGATACATCAGGTCTGGGAATAGCATATCAATAGCAAATCTTCCAGAATCCAGTCCCGTCGCAACATATGCCATAGGAATTATAAAGCAGCATGGAGGAATTGATACATAAATACAAGGCAATAAGTCATCCCAGGTCAATATTTTCCTTGAGGTTAGCTTCCGGGTTTCTGAAATATGTAAATAAAAAATATTAATACTGACTGAACATTTCAAATATTTAGTTAAAGAAAATTAACTTAAAATTTACTCATTTTAAACGTGTCAGACAGACGAAAGAATTCGTTTACACCAGTTTCCATGGATTTGCCGTTTCCAAGCATTACAAAATACAAAGCCAAAACACCCCCCATGTGCCCAGTTACCAGAGACAAAACAATTGTTTCAATCCTAGATATCTTCCCAGTTGGCACAAAATGCTCATAAAAGATAGGAGAAAGTGCGGAACAAAACATATAGATAGCTATGAACACCAATCCTCCCATAAAGGGTAACCAGCGCTTTGACATTATTCTGACAATAAAAAATTTCGTGTAATCGTCATTCCAAGTGATTGGAAATGGCCAGAAAAAGAACTTTGAACGTGTGAAGAATACAAGTAAAGATCTTTCAAAATATGTTAGCGCCATTTTCTAAAGCCCGCTTTGTTTTTACAATAAATATATATACAAAAACGGATAAGTCAATATTTTAAATTTAATGTTGCTTCCAAAACTGCAAATTTCATACTAAAACGGAATAAAACTATAAAGCTATTTCATATTCCTTGTCTTGACTTATGTTTGCTTCTTTTTGGGATTGAAAGTAGCACACGGGCATAATTCTTCGTTCAATTTCGAAACTAATTTGAATTAAATGAGGTTTCAATGTGTGTAATATTGCTTTACATAACATTTTTTTGAACAATTTTGCTACTGGTAACATAATAATAGTAATGATAAAATGCTTAAATTTCAGAATGCTCTCACAAATTATTATAATTTGCAAATAAAATTTGGTCAAACTATAAATATAACAACATATAAGCTTTCGTAAGACCTAATATTCAGTTTCAAATAATAACAAGCAATAATACACAGTAATAAATGAACAGGTATATGCGGACATGGAAATTCTTACAAATGGCTCGGGAGCACGAAGTTTGCCATCCCTGGTCAACCTGAATAATCCCTGGTGAAACCCTTCCCTGATCCAAAATGAAATCCCTGATCACCCCAAGCAAATCCCTGGTGAGACCAAGAAAACCCTGAAATTTGCTAAAATTTTGGCGAAAATCCCTGATTCTCCTTCAAAAAACCCTGATGAGCAAAAAAAAAACGGCTCCACCGAAAATACCCTACTTTTTCGGGAGCAATGCTCCCCAAACGGGTGACTGATCCCTGATGAGCAAAAAAAAACTGGCCCCTGGTCAACACCCAATCCCTGGTCACGAAAAAAAAACCCTGGGAGCACCGCTCCCGTGCTCC
>JAQIXX010003168.1:0-20883 GCA_034700605.1 Willowsia nigromaculata
ACTGCCATATAGGCAAGACCCGTCGAAGCTCTTATGACAATGATCATGACTAGGAAATTTATGACGGTCGTTACCATTGTTGTCTATGCTCACTGCAACATGTCTAAATGGACATTCAGCCAGAGATTCAGATATAGCCAGCGTGCTCATGTCATAGCCAGAAGAATTTCTTGTTGCTGGTGTGTTTTCTGCAAACAAGAAATGTGAGTTGAGGGCACAACGATAAACGATGATGATGGCCCAACGATATGTTATGCACACATAACAGTATATAATGCTCGATGATGTGATGCGATTGTTGCAACAAAGGCAAGTCTGTAAAAAAGGAGAAAGTTCATTAACTAAAATTATTATATTATTTTGATTGTTTTGAATTGTGGATGGTGGTGATGGTGGGCATATTGATAGGGGATTTGTGGGCAGTGAGAGATATGTATTGTATTTCATTTCACCAGCACAGTTAAATAACGATAGCGTATATTTAATGGGACTACAAATATGAAAAATAAAATGCTACTCGATGTGAATGCAAAATTGTTTGAATGGAGAAGAGAACGTAATGTGGTTATGCCTAATCATTACCTTTGGCTTTGCGAATCAACTATTTTGAACTTTTTTGTCAACAAATTAGCAGAGTATTTAGCAGAAAGCGTTTTTTATGGTGTGATGATGAGTGAACTGTGGATCTTAATGCGTATAGATTTTTTCTGCTAATTAGTGTGTGTATAGATAACCTATGCAAATGATGTGGTGGTGCGCAGAGAGATGTTGATGATTATGAATGTTGTTGAGAGTAAAAAGTGATTTGAGAAGTTGCCTTTCTAATTGCATTGTACGTATGGTCAGTCCCGTTCTCAATCATTTTCAACCTATACGATGGTACTACATTTTAAAAAGTTATTTGCAGCCAATCGTCAATAGTTGACAATCATAATTGATGTAATATAAGAAGGAGGAGTAGACAGACGGGAAATGCTGATCAATATTTTGATTGTTTTGTTTATGGGCGTTGATCGACTTTTGTTTTGGTTTTATAATGATAACGACAAACAACACGTGTCGTGTTCTGGTGTCAATGCTCGATCATGTAGGATTTTGGAGCGAGTTGGAATTAATCAATTAGTTATCGTGATCACAAAATTCAATCAAAATTGGGAACCATCAACCCGTTCATGCGTATTGCACTCTTATTATGTCTTTGTTCATATATTCAATATAATCGTTGTTTTAGATACAGGAAAGCTTGGTTTATTGGAAGCAACACTAACACTCACTTCGCTCACACTCACGCCAAGTCATTTAGCGTCTGAGCAAAAACGGCATCTAGATATCTTTCTATGAATTCTTTTCGTGAGTAGCAAAAGTAAGCGTAAAGACGAAAAGGTGGCGACGCTAGCAAAGTCTGAAAATAGTTTTAGTACAAAACGAACATCATCCAATTCGTCGCAATTTGCAAGAATTTTGAGCTTAGAGACGCTAAACATCTTTACAAAAATTAAACTCTAAGCTCAAATACCCCAAAAATGACTAATTGCCACTGTTTAAAGTTTACCTAGCCAAAATTGTTATTTTAGAAGCATCCAATCCAATTTGTGATGCGTAATTATGCATCGCGTCAATAGCTAATTCTTTGAAAACGTCTCATTTCTCCCCACAAATTTAGATCCCGACCTTTTCAGGTTATCTTGTAAAACGAAATTAATATACATATGTATCTGTAACGTAGCTCTGTCTATCGATATCGATTACGTAAGAAATTTCCGCTTACATGATTTCTCGTAAACTCTGCTGAAACTTACTACATATTAGGATCAAGAAATTAGCCGACAATCGGGAAGTAGATAAAAAATTAATGCAGTAATCAATCAAATAAATGGAAATGGACGAATAAAGAGTTCTGCGAATTAAATTACCATCCCTCGTTGCTGTCTAAAAGTCCTATGAACTATGAGTCTTATTTTGCCCTTGATCTAACCTAACACATGAAAGATGCAAAATGCAATGCGAAAGCAACTTTGTGCGATTGGCAATTATTACAGCAAAGCAAATAGCACATGTGTCGCTCTGCTGTGTTATTGTTTACCAGCGGATGCCACCACCAGCCAGAATGAAAGACACCATGTTATCACAAAATGAAACATTTTCCCTAATAACTACAAATAACATTTCTAGTGAATGACTCCATCGATCCCATATGATAGCGATATGCACCTCACTAGAGTAGCTTTTGTGTTGGCTTCTACATAACAAACATAATATACGAAGAACTTCACTTCAAGCATTGCTTGTGTTGTGTTTGTGTACTTTTAACATTTTTCTCTCAGGTGATCGTTCGTCTTTTTACGCAGTACAAGATTTTCACCAATAAATTTGAACTTAAAAGCAGTGAACTTTTGAATGTGCATTTGATTTGGGTTTTAAAACGCTGAGATCGTTTCATACAAGATTTAACAGTTTCGGAAGGAGACTTTGGTGTGCCTTAGATGTTGGAGGTATGGGCTTGGGTTATCTTTAGTTCATAGAAAAATTGCTGAGTAAGACATCTTGGTTCAATGGAAAGTTTTAATCTTTCTGGTGAATTGTTGGATCAACACATTAAGGAGAATATGGTCTTTGCTGCACCATCTCTTCCGCCGTTCCTCCATTCAAATCGTTTCCAGCACTCGTTACTTTAAAAGCTTATGCCAGTTTCCGACGTTAAAGATGATACCATTTATACTTTTGAGAAACACAACAGTTATGTAATAATGTATCTTTTTACCTTTTTTGTTTAATAGCCCCTCCTCCGCCTCACGGCAATAATAGTAAGGGAGAAGTTCCAAGAATGCTCATTTAACGAGTGTGGTTGCGTATAAAAATAAATTTTAAGAATCATGGCTGCTGCTGCTGCTGGATGGGCACTTGTTTCCGCTGGAGGCTGGGTGGCTTCGAACCTTGGTACTGTAGCAGCAACTGCCGCAGGTAACAAAATGAAACGTTCTTGGAATGGCAAATGATGCAAATGCACAATTTGCCTATAAACATTTAAGTTTCCTATTTCCATAACCTATTGCAATAACGCGAAAAAGGACCACAGAGTTTTAATTTACTCTTATTATTCTACCTTCTCAGGTGCCAGCGTTGCAGCTCCTGTAGTCGCAACAGCGGTGGCCTATAAATATGGCGTCACACCAGCACTGGTATTATCTGGCACAGGAGCTGCTGTTAGTACGGGAGTAGCGGCAGTTGTAAAGGGAGGGAAAATGACATTCAAGGGACTTCGATATGTGGCAACGTTAGGGGCTTACGCTTTCGATGACGATGATGATGACGAGTAGATTAAGTGCATATTTCGAGATTAACGCAAAAATCCTGTACACATAGATTTTTTAATACCGCGATCCCTGTGAGCCCATTGAAATTAAGTTATATCAACTATTTTTTATATAAAATAAACGAACCCAAAAAACATTGAAGAAATAAAGGAAAGTGTTCATGTACATTGTATTTTGATGTTGTGGTGCCTATAAATTCATTCCAGAGAACTTTTCATAAGTGGATTCAGTGAAAGTGAGAGTTTGAGAGATCGATCGGTCGCTGCTCTCTGAAAACCCAGGCTAAACCTTTTTGCTTACACTTTTAGTAAACGTTTTCTCTTGTGTATAGTCTGAATATATATCAGTCATAACGTATTCCAGGAAAGTGGCTGGAAGCATGTTCCCCACTAACAACTAACTTTTGGATGAATCCCTCCTCCACGTTAGCTGCAACAACAGCTGTTGTCTGAAGCGGAAGTCAAAAAATGGTCTTTGTTCATGGGCTACATGACGTGCATGTAATTTTCTATATGAAAGGAGAAGAATGAGACGTTTGCTCAGGAAGATTGGTTTCATGTCATTAGTGATTAATGGGTTTTTAGTTTGGTAGTACTGTGGTCGCTGGCTAGAATATGAAAACCTGAGGCTCGGCTACTTCCCAACTACATTACCTTCATCACAGGATAAATATAAGATGGAAGGTCATCATGAGGGAGAAAGCTTATTTGCAAAGGTTCCCTGTTAAACCAACAGCGCATATTATTACCATATACAAGGAAAGGTCACCTTTTCACAGGCACAAGAAAGATTTTCTGGAATTTATTAGGGATGACGGTCGGGTGAAGAAGACCGATGTCAACAGAGTCATCTTCCTAATAATCCTGTCACTCATCTTATCTAAAAAAAATCATGATTATAATATTTTTGTGAATACAAGAGTATGATATTCGTCAAGTTCAAAAAATATTTTAATGAGCTCTGTTGCTTTTGGTTGTGTATCCGTTCAACGATTTTTCCAATTCACCGTAGGCTGTTAAATACTGAATGAAATGCAGACAGAGAGATTTTCTTTTCTACTTTCACAGAGTTTTTTTTCACTTTTAAAAAATAAACAAAGTTTTGATGCTGTTTGAGGCTTCTACTTTCACTGAATTGAATATTATGAAAGAAATACAAACACTAAATTTTTGTTGACGTTACTTGATGCTGTTTATGTTCCTCTTGAATACTTGCCTAGAGAATGGAATCCCAATCCCCTATTTAAATATTTGTGAACAGTGCAACATATATGGAGAAGAGCTAGATAGTTTTTCTTTTTGGAAAAAGGGCTTTATCCTTGATCCCAATCCAGTGTGTATGATGAAGTAGCTTGTATTATGAGTTTTGGAGGATGAATAAGCATCAGCAAGCAACAGTACACAAAACCGTTGGCGTAGGGAAATGCTTGAGGCGGTTAACGCAACGGTGTGGTATTATATGGAGAATCATATAGGTAGAGGCACAAAAGAGGAAAAGAATAATAATAATAAGCGTGCGAAGCAGAAGAGGAAAAGTTGCGAAAAGCTATAAAAATGAAGTAGGTTTCAAAGAGGCGAGGATCTAGTGGAGGAAGAGAGAAAGGGATGGTTATTGTCGATTATTATTTTGGTGTGCTATGTATGTATGAGTAGTAGAGATGACATCTAGAGCTCTGCTGAGTTTTAATGGATGATATGCGTGATAGCATGAATGCATACAATCCGTATCCATTTATGTATAAAGTTTATATGTGAGGATGTGAGATGAGTACATAATTTAAAGTTTTATTGTCGAATAAGTAATACTTCATGGCTACTTTCACTTGTAAAAAACGGAGACGCCAAGTGATGTGGAAGAAGGAGAGGAAAGAGGAGCATACGGCAGAATGGAAAAGTTTATCTTGTTTGTTTGCTAATCTGGTGAGGAGGTTCAATGTTCAAAAAACCATGTGAAAAATGTATTATGAAAAGACAAGGATTTATACCAATTTAACCTCGAGAGGAGTTTTCTTCTGGTTTTTGAGTAGTTTCCAAAACTTTTTAATGGCATTCTGTTCAACATGGTGGTATAGGGAATTAGGCATAATTATTTTCCGTTGCATTGTATATCAGAGTTTGTCGGTGGCTTTTTGGGGCGATGTGATAAAATAGATTTTTTGAGACTTTTATGTTAAAAGTTGTGGAGTGGATGGACCGAAATTGTGCCCACTCATTGTAGATATTGCTAGCTTTTGTGCTCATGGATTATATGGGATATTGACTAAAGTTGTAAAATGACACTTTGATTTCTGCACTTTCCCTCATTTCATGTTTTAAAGCCTCTCATTTTACTCGTCAACTCTTTAAAGGGAATTAGAGAATAAAAAATGCTATAAAAAGTTTTCATGTCTTTCTCAAGACTTTCCCCTGCCGTGCACTAAGAATATTTGTTTAAAATATAAAAGAGTAAGCTTAATTTGTGTATGCGTGGGCTTGTCTTTTTTCTTAAAATATATTATAGTATTCTGAAGGGATTCCGCAGACTCCGTAGTTGAAACAGAGAGTAATAAAAAGAAAAGTGAATTGAATAAAGAACCGGGAATGCCAAGACCCAAGAAAACAGGAGCAACAATAAAGAAGAATCAAAATGCAATTTCCTCGTGTGCTTTGCACATCCACATATATTATATTGTATATTTACCACCAGAGAAAGTCAGACTTTCCCTTCCTCATCCTGCGCTGAAGCCGAAGCTTTATTCGCTTTTTACCCCGTCAGTCTCTGCCAGTTTTTATTGCTGTGTTGTCTGTTTTTTCCCCATTCTTACTTAACTTTTACTTTTTTACTTACAACAGCAGGGAAGCATGAGAAAAGAAAACGGAAGCGTATCTGTGAATGTTACGGAGGAATAAACATATTCTGCAATTCCAACTGGGAATCCAAACTCACCAGAAGATGACGTGATGCACGGATGCAAATGCAGATATCGTGGAGTAGATGTAGTGTATGGGACTTGTAATGCAAGCCACAAACGACCAAGTCAAGTGGTTATTGCAATTTAAAGTTATTTTATTGAGAAAACTTGAAAAAGGAGCCAAGAGTGCCACTTGTAACTTACATTTTGGTTTACCTGCTCGTTCGTCAATGTATTGATTTTAATTTTTAAAGCCCACAGTTCTTGTTTCCATAATTAGTTGAAGGAGTACTTATATTCATAATATAGGCTAGATGAAATGCCTTTTTTCTTACTTCATGAGAAACAGGCGATTGTGCTGATTATGGAAGTCGGAGGGAAAGTGGAAAGGTTATCTCACTCAGCTATCAAGTTACCCCACATTCCCAAAGACTTTTTGACTCTCTCTTTTATACTCGTTCGTTTTGACGGCTTGACTGTGCCGTGCGAGTATGGGACTAGAACAAATAGTCAAATAAATGCAAGGGAATATTATATGCTATATGTTGGTATTCCTCAAGGAGACTTTAATTTGCCTTCCAACTTTTTTACTATTATACACTAACGCCACATGGCCCAAAATTTTTGTCTTTGAGTTTCACTCTAGTGTTGGAAACTATATAATCAACAACTATAGTAGAAGCACATATTGTGCCACGCAAACTCTAGGACGAGTGTCATCAAAATTTCATGGGATTGATGCTGCTGGAAAACCGTATGGAAGGCTTAATATTTTATTTTTTCCCTGAAGGCTTCATCGTAGACATTGTCTCACAATTTTTTCATCGCCACAAGAAATACATTTTGATATATTATCATATTAGCACATATATGATTATAGAATATGGTATGTTTCTTTCTGTAATGTCAACTTCTGGCTTAACTTACACTTATACAAGTGTAAATTTTATTTTTGCATCACTAAAGTAGGTTTATGAATTTAATTTTTCTTCTTTTGTTGGGTTCTATTTTATTAAGACTCGCTCTTCTACTCTTTAGCTATCTGCTGCATTTAAGTCTTTAGCGAGCAAAATTATGAAAATATATATCTACCTATGTACCTACATTTAATATATGATACACAATCGTCATCATAAACAATTTATGCCGACTGAAATTAGAACGAAATTAGAAAGGAAGGTCGTCCTTGCTTTGTCATGTAGACTCAATTTAATTAAAAGTGTATTAATTCTCTACCAATGAAGCAGACGCCATGAAATGTTTTAAACCAACGAGCTAAATAAAGGGTGCAATTTTTTGTAGCATGTATAAAAGCAACTTTACGACAGTACGTAAAAAATAATAGCACTAATTCTGTTTTCAACCTTTACTCCTACGTTTCTATCCATTCATATTCTACAGAACTCATGCATAATTCACCACATCCAAGAGGAAGAAATCAATTTTGGTGAAATCTCCGGCTTAAAGGCCACATAGCCATCTATTACTTTGTGTAAGTTCTCAAAGGAAACATAAATGGTTTGCTATCATTCTTCCTCTTCTAGTCAATTCACCAAAATCCCCAACTTCCAACAATAATGCCCTGGATTGGATATAAAGAAAAGGTAGAAAACGTGATTTTTAAAAACTCTGTTGTGAGAAAATTAAATCCAAATATAAATCTAGTTCAATCCGTTTTTGAAAGCTCAGTGAAATCGTCAGATACACACTCAAGCATCCATGTGCATCGACAGAGATGATCATCGAACAATTTAAAGATAAGAGATTTCCACTGAAAATATCACAAGTTCAGCAAGTTTGAAGAGGAAAAATGAAGGATATTCTCTGTTATTTTTTGAAGGGAAAATTGTAGACTAATTTTTATTTTTGAATTGCTCCTTGCTTTTGCTATAAAAATGTGTATTTCTTCTCGAAAGACTTCGCCTTTAATCCCACCTCAAGTCTAATTTCTTTCTTGAGAGGAGAAAAGGAAGAAGGGGAAAGGACGTTGAGTACTGGGAGAAGAGGAGAGAGTCACTCTCAGAAAATCATGAGATCCTTCTCTTTCTTTCTCTAGGCAAACAAGTAAATCCTCTGCTCCGTCTTCTCCTTTCCAGTCTGTTTGACTTACTCAAAAGGAGGAAAACGAAGAGGATGAAAAAAGGAAACACTAGAATTGTGAGAAAAACCATAAAGTTATTGTGCTTGTGCCAATAATAATATGTGACTAATGCGAGCGAATAGAACCATACATACAGCCTAGCCTATCAGAAATGTGAGCCCACTTGATGTTATGAAGAAGAATTGCTTTTCCATTTCAAAATAGTGGGTAATCCTGTTATTCAGAATTCTCTACAACTACTGTAGAATATCCACTTGAGTAGATGCCAAGCGAGAGCGTAGTAGATTTGTAGAGATGAATGTTTAGAAGTACGATTGGGTTAGCTGCTGGCTGATATAGACAGCCTTCTTATATCATATCATGTTTCCTATCAAATGTAATCAAAGTTTTGCCAGCTAAGTGTAATGATCTCAAGAGTAGAGAGCATAATTATTTCTTTTAGGATTGGGAGCATTATGCACTCAAAAAGTAATGCAAGTGTAGGTTGGTTAGGGTCACTTTCGACAACTCAAACATTTCTCATGTGAAAAGAAATCACATGTCAGCAGTCAGAACTCCAATTCCATTAAGGAATTTAGCTGAAACACTAATAAAACACTTAATCTAATCTGCTCCCCTTTTCTTACTATTTGCACTTCATTATCATTTTTCCACTTATGTGCCTTCACTTGTGTGTTGAAATGCTAATAAGTGCCGCTCGGTTGGCCATTAAACTTATTCTAGATGCTAGAGATTTCCTCCAAAAATGCTTTGCGTAAGTATGTAATGGATGTTACTTCTTAAATTTTTGATCAATGTGGGAATATTCCCATCATCCGATTGCCACACTCATTCTAAAAAATTAAGCAAAACTATGTATTTAATTACGCCTTTCTTACACTATAGTTTTAGGCAAAATAACTAAATATCTGAGAGAAGATTCTAGTGCTATGAATATTAATTTTGTTCCTCCAAAGCAGTTGCGTTACGGATGTCTTGCCCAATATACTTTGTTTAAAAAGTTAGTAAGTGTTTACATCTGTTTGTTTAGTCATGCTAAAAAAATTGTAGAATGCTTACGAAGACTTATCTTCAAAATGACTTTGCCCTTTTGAGCAAGACAGGTGGTCGTATTAGCTTGTTATTGCCTTCGTTTGTGGCTAAAATGCTCTCGATTGTCACCACTTCTCCATATTTCATGGCAGCGTCCACTGCCTGACCATTCATGTCAACAGGTACCACTTTATGCTTTCCTTTCCTGCCTGGTTTATGCTTTTTCTTTTTCTTATCACCGATACTTCCTTCCTTATTGCCGTCTTTGATGTCATCTTGTAGTGGTTTTCCACTCGTTTCAGTGAGCAGTAAAGATATGAGTGAGCCCGTCATTCCTAGAGAGGCAAATGTGAAAAGAGGAATGGATGGCCATTCTAAATCCATAAAGAAAGATCTTGTAAAAACCTTTGGTGTTTTAAGAATAAAATCCTCATTCAAGCAAACAATTCATTTTTTCCTCGTACTTGTCCCAATATAGGCCAACTGTGGAGCTGTAATACCCCCAAATGCTGCTGCAATCCTGGCAGTACCAAATCCCATAGTTCTAATGGACACCGGGTAAGATTCCACAGTTAAACATCTAATTGATGACCTCCCTCCAGCTACTCCCAGCTTTCCCAGCAAAACGAACACAATGAATAGAGTATTGAGGTTGTCAAGTCCGATGATAATTTGAAGGAAAGCTAGAGTCAAGAAAAAGGCAGCGGAAACGCTAGAAAAGAGGACAAGTGCTGTTCTCCTGCCCAATCTATTATTGACCAGTAAAGCTGCCCTGAAGCCGATACAGTCAGCTCCTCCGAGAAGCATAAGCATGAGATATGGGCTCACTCCGAAATTTTTCACGTTGAATTTAACCCCATAGTATTGTAGCGCCCAACAAAACCAAATTCCTATAAAGACAATGGTTTTCTTCCGGAACTCTTTTCTCTTGAACAGGTCTAGATAGGATAAGCGGAGTGCCCCAGAAGATTTCTCCTCCTGTGCGGCAACTTGTTTTAGAATCACATCCACTTTTTCCACCTGCTTCCTATTCACTTTCGCAATATATCGAACAACTCTTTCGGCTTCAGGAATACGCTTTTGTTTCAAGAGCCAGCGGGGACTTTCGGGTAGGAATCTGTATGGATTCAGAACAAACAATTCACAGTAATCGAACAATTTCCTCAGAGCTGTTTCATTTTCTTTTAGCGGATCTCCTGAAACCTTACAGTCCAAAAGGGATTATTGTAAGGAAAGGTGATGCTGCTGCCCAAATAAGAAGACGCCATGGTTGGATGGCATAAGCCAAAATTGCTAGGAGGATTATGCCTTCACCTAGAGGGCCCAAACAACCTGCCAATTGTCGCCATTTTGGGGTGAGAAACTCCATTGAGTAGATTCCATTAATTGTCATATAGCCTGCATGCCCGATTCCACATATGAAACGACAAACTGCAAACATGTACGGATTTACCGAAAGAGCACTTCCTGCTTGTCCAAGACTCATGGTTAAAATTAGGCCAATGAACGTCTTTTTTCTTCCATACCTGCAAAACAAAAAAAGTAAATTAAATATTGCCTAATTAAAGCATAGAGGGATGGAGAGTTTGTTATTGTTCCGAACAAACCAGTCAGATAATTGAGGAGGTACAGTATTTCCAATGAACATCCCACACATTTGAAAGGTGGTAATCGTGTCAACTACCCATGATTTGTCACATATTAGATCCCACTGCGATGCCAAAACATTCATTATACAACATGGCTCAGTTCACTCCTCACTCAAATATCCCAAAATGCGCAATAATTTCAATTTTTTCCTGTAAAGTGAAATACCATGTTATCACCTCTGTTACGATCGTTGTTTCCTCACTGTAGCGAGTACCATTGCAGCTACATATTTCATCAGGGTCCATAAAAATCGTGCTATTTTCCGTAATGCACTGCCACTCTTTGGGCGTCCTCCCTGCAACAAGGTCAATTTTGTTTATATTAAATATTAAAGTAGTAATACATCAAGTAGTGATGAATAAAACATTTTCACTTCACCCCACCTACAAATATTGGCGAAAACGCCAGCATTCCAACAGGAATTTCGTAGAACAGAATACAAAACAGACTCAAGCCCTGGAACCAGCCAAAGCCTCCTGAAAAGATGAAAATTTTAAGTTATCATCTACAAAAATACATTTGAAGGAATGAGAACTATTTTTACCAATTGATTCCAGCACATCTTCCAGAGTCTTTGGCGTTGCCGCTGAGTCTTCTTCAACTTCATATTCAATATGTTTTGCCATTTATTTCAACGGTGTTCTATATACTGCTTCTCACAAATATTTTAGTATTGTCAGTTCTAATACAAGTGTTTCAGAAACAAGATGAAAAAAGTAATAAACCAGATCCAGGAGAATTGAAAAAAGAAAACATCAGCACAGCTCTTTCCCCCAAACACCAACAAAAAGGAAATAAAACCGACATGACATTATTATTCTTGGAAGAACAGAATGTCGGGTAAGATAGAGGTAAAAAAAGTAGGTCTAAGGTGGTAGGTAGTGTCGGTGTTTTGATGTTGACCTTCAAAGCATTGACTTTGTTATAATTTCCATTCATTAAAAATTTGCTCCTCTCTAGAGAAATGAAACACTCGTCATATGAATTACAAAGTAAACGTGTTCATTTGGCTTATGTTTGATGTTATTTTGGCAGTGGTTAAAATTGCTACAACATGAAGAGTGTGCGAAAAAATGACATTGGTGACACCAAATCCATAAATTGTCTATATAGCGTGTCACACAAGCCATCAAAGGGCATCATATTATCATCTGCATGAATTCTATAAGGAAGAATATTTAATTACCCCTTTCCTACAACAGTCAGGAAGGAAAAAAGTGTTACGATGATGGAAGCATACACCAATTATTTTGTAGGTGCATATTTGATCTCATCAGAGAAGACTCCATGCATCATTTCTCTCTTTCACGATTAATTCAGCAGGTACAACCGACAAGGGAGAAACATTTCGTGTGGCCCACTTCAGCAGAAAAATATTCTACACGCAATAAAGGTCTCATCACTGGACACTGGAAACAATTCCCATGTCATGTTGAAAAAATAAGACAAGACATCATCATTCTCTGGATACCGTTGCATGTTGGAAAGTCGGCGTATGTATACAGTAGGGAAATAGACACTTACCTTCTCTTCTTGTGTCTGGGATCTTTAATTAATAACGTTTCTTCCTTTTACCTCAAGCTAAGGCTCTTGTTTTCCAGTAAGAACTGCAAATTAACTTAGAAGGCCAAACCAAGTAGGTAACCCGTGTGGTATAAGAAAATAGCTTGGGAAATTATTAATGACATGGTAAATTACAAGCTTGGTATTCGTGAGAAGCCTTTTTGCTATAGCGTATACTTGTGTCTCAATTTCTTTGATGCTGCTGGTATACCTTCTACTGAGGTGGTGAAATGAAGAAATTATAAAGTAGCTGCTCTGTCAACAGAAGTTTATTGTTAGAATTTGATGGTGTCACAGCATGTTGATATGTATGAAAATATATGAGCTTGTCCCACGTTGTGAGGGAGGATAGACAATTTGAAATGAATTGATGGTTCAGCGTAGTTCTGCAGAAGATATGACAAAACGCATACGTATATTATTATGAAATAAAAAGTATTTTCATTAGGAAGCAGTTTGAAACTAAAGTTGATGTACCTTAAAAACATTCAAACTCAAAATAAAATCGTTATGTGCATAGTAAAACGATGCAAAAAGTATCGCAGGCTGTAGGGTTCGAACCTACGCTCCCAGAGGGAAACAGATTTCAAGTCTGTCGCCTTAACCACTCGGCCAAGCCTGCTTCAGTCAATGGTAAGAACAAAAAAGCACATCACTGGTTCTAGCGTAGCTCTCTCAAAATTTGTATTTGTTCGCAATCGCAAGTCCCTGCTCTGCTATTGTATAGATAGAGAACGAGAAATACGGAACTGTGCATCAATAATTGTCCGTTAGGTAACTAGAGTTTAGCTGTAATAGCTTATTGTCTAAAAATTAGCATGCCTTTATATTTTTATTACTTATTATCTATAGACAGTAATAGCAGCAACATCCAATGCTATTTCGAGCAACCAATTACATTGACTAAACTGTGATGTGATGAATGAGTAGATCACAGATCACAACACAACAACACGTTGGCTTGAAAATTATTGAAAGCAGTGCATCTATGCATCACATACGCTTCAAGTTTCACAAAACTGAATTTAAATAGAGCTTGTAAATCTGATCCATTCGCACATTAACAGAATGAATCAATTTTATAACTTCAAGTTAGCGATCATTACTACTCCTTATTCAGCATATAGTATAATATACTAAGTATATTACTTTTTGTATGGAACAAATAATTTGCAATAATTGACGGTATAATATAGGAAAATGTGAAAAATAAATACAAAATCTACCTTTATACCCTAGAAACTTTTACATTCTCATATGTATACATCTTCATTGCTTGAATTAAAGTTATCTCTGGATCTGCATGAGGTAATTTTTCAAAAGTGACAGCCTAGGGAGTCAATAATTGTGCTGATTTATTGGAAGCATCATCAGAAATTTGAGACTCCTCCAAAACTGGGACGGATACGAACGATTACCCTAAGGAATTACGGACTCATTTTCTCTTCGTAATATGTTGTTAACACATATTTCATACACACATAACTTTATCTCATATTCACCATCATCGTTTATGCAGTTCCGTATACATTTCAATGAAATTCATTACTCCGAGAAGCTTTTACCATCTTCATTTTTATCATCCACAACCTGTCACTCATAAAGTACATATCATTATGGATAGCATACTTTGGATTACATTTTGTCGAACCTCCGAAGTTAGCCATCCAGTGTACACAGAAATACGAGAAAGCCACAAAAAAGAAAGCTTTATTCACTTTTCGATTTATTCCTCCTTTCATCTTGCGGCATATCGCTTAGCTTAAAAGAAAGCAAAAAAGTCGAGTGCAACGAACGATTATGGGAATGGGATCGTCCTCTTTTCTTCTTCCTCTGATCTGATTTTTGTGGGTCGTCGCATAGATTGAAATGAAACTGCTAAGCACTCGGCTTTCTCCTCCACAGAGTAAGCACACACTATGGAGGATCCACTTGAGTAACGAGAAGAAAATAGTTGGTTTAAGGTATAATAATAATATACATTCTAAGGAGAAAATGTCCATGTCCCTTTTCTCCCTCTCTCCAAAAAGACGAAGAAGCGCAACGGATGTGATTCAATTCACACAGACCAGTCTCTATATTGCATGTTGTACTCTCTTCCCTTTTCCCCAATACTGTTTTCTTCACTACACACACGGTCATGTTTAAAGTAAGTGCTAGTATCAATTTAAGTTGGTGCACTCCTTCCCTCCCTCTTTTTCTGTCAGCTGGTATCACTCCCATTTCCTCTCTTTTTGGATCAATTGTCAAAGGGAATGATTTTCTTTTCCACATCCACTTCTTCTCCTTCTATTTCTGTTACAATTCAGTAGTCGAGGTGGAAAAAAGAGAAAATAGCCGTATTTCATCCGTGCATTGCCTTTCCACACAGAGAAAATTGTCTAGAGTGTGATGGAGGTATGGAGAGGAAACCGTGAAGAAGAAAGAAAGCAGTAGTAGAGGGAAGAGAAATAGCCAATGGGAAACATGTGCCTTCTTCTCTTCTTCACTCACTTTTATCTAGATACTTACTCACGTGGCGATGGTGCTTCTGATGGCAGTGGTGGTGGTGCGTTACTACATTTTCGTTCCCATGAAAAAACCTCTTTTATTGTGTGTCGAACAGAATTTGCTCCGTTTTTGTGGTGCTCCAAATAATCAAATGGGAGGAAAAAAGGAGTCGAAATGTCTGTGTGAGTCGAGTGGAGTGAATTGGATTGGAGTGAACGAGGGGCACTACCCGGAAACAAGTGGATCTGCACGTTCAACAAAATGATATTATATTCTCTTTCGTGCAAAATAATGATATTTTGTGCATGCATGGAGTATTTTGGTTGATTGAATGATGCTGGTACTTGGTGATTGTTGAAAGTTGAAAGAAATAATGTGTTCCTTGCTTAACACAGTCCGTCAATGTATTGGCTGACATCTCTTCAATGTTTTGTTTCCCACTTTGTTCCAATGTTTGTAATTCAAAATTTTGAAAGGGTAGGGGAAACCGTGTCAATTGCTAAAAGTTCAATGCAAATCTAATAATGTGCATAACACGATTGTCATACTTGTATCTCATATTTTTTAATGGAGGTCAACATTAAGTCTGGAATGTACTAGTCCTCTGGAAACACTCTTATTATTCTTTAAAGTTGAGCAGACCGCTTGATCATCAATGGAAAGTGGAAGTATACATTTTACTCATAGCCATCGTATATTCCACAATTTTGTACGTTTTCTACTTGCAAAATTTTTTTCTTTCTAACCTTTCCTTCCATCTTTTATAAGCCTAATTGTGTATTTTGCTCTTGACTGCAACTAAGGTGTTGAACTAGTTCCGTTTTTACTCCCACGCATTTCTCATTATTATACTCGATCCGCATTGGTAAACTGATATCTTTGCAAATTATTAAGCACTCGAAATCAAGTAAACTTCTGTATTCGGTTGTGTATATGCCTGTCTTTTTGAAGACATCCAAAATCCAAACAGTACTCTCACTGTCTGATACAAGGAGAACAAGATGCCTCACATGGGAGGAAATCGCCAAGTTCTTTCAAGCTTTACGAATAACAATGAATGATGTGCTCTACCAAATACCAGCAATAGTTTATAATACATTATGGCTACTACATTGTCAATGTTGTTCCACCAGTTCCAACACTTAATATTCGAGAAAGATGAGTTGAGCATTAAGGAAGAAAATATTGTAGCAGCAGAGAAAGTTAGGAGACAAGATGGAAAAAGTGGAGCAGGCTGATTGCCTATTAGATGCTACGTTGCTGGTCTTGATGCCACAATATTTCTGTTATACATGATGTTTATTTAATAGTTATTATTGTGGTTTTCAACATCACTAGCCAGAAATCTCATTTTAGAAGAAGATCCTCCTTGTAATTCAGCCATCCAACTCATCATCATCATCATTATCGACCCGTACGTGCATCGTGTATGGTATAGTTCATTACGCACAATATGCTTTCTTTTTATATAACCTTATACTACCCTGTTACTTGCTATTATAATTAGCATATCGACTCTCCAGTTTTGTAGGACGCCTGATAAAATAACGGTTTTGATGATAGAGGTATTATGAGAGGGTGTTTCAGTTGATCGCTGCTGGAGAAAATTATCATTTTATGAATAACGCGGCAGTAAATATAACACGACCATCATTACCGTACCGTCACATTGCGTTTCAGTTTTCTTTCGGGAAAAGATATTACAATGCTTGAACATGGCTTATGGTAAAGTTAAGCTGAATTGTTGTGTTTTTGGAACTTGTGTACATGAATGACACATTCTTCTTATCAGGAATTTTGGAATAAAACGCATATACAATCTTCAGTTGTATTCTATCATGCAGACTTAATATATATAGCTATATTAGCTATATTAGCTATATCAGACATGTAGATAGACGACTAATTATAATATTAAGTGTGAAGGTATGAAGTTTTTGAGCTTTAGATATACATAATACATATAGATTTTGCTAAGTAATACAGTATTGGAGGCAGATTTTTCGTGAGGGGTTTAAATGTGTAGCTAACTAGCTACAGGATAACAGACGAACTCAAGTTGCGAATACGCAGAGGAAGATTCATCAGATTGACGACACATCGGACTGATGACCCCCATTCCCTAGCTGATTTTTCCAAAAAGCCTAATGCTGCTCTGTGGGGAGTAGGATAAATAAAACCCACCTTCTTTTGTGAGTCCATTCCAATTTTCCGGTTGCAGAGACATTTACATAATTGTCCATTGTTATCCTTTCTAATTGTATTTTTCTATATCCGACATGAGTCAAGATGACCATTCCCCATTATCACAGTCTCCTGATGCCCCAGTCCCTCTTTACTGTGTCTGCAGAAAGCCAGATGATGGCAATCCAATGATTCAATGTGATGCCTGCAGTGAATGGTTCCACTCCAATTGTGTTAATCTCACATTTTCAGAGATCAGAAGACTAGGAAAGTTGAAGAGAAAGAAATGGATTTGTCAATCTTGCCTCACAAAACCAACATCGCCACAACAATCTACATCCTCCCGTTTGTCACAGAAGAAGTTCCCTTGCAAGACTAGGTGCCCTACATGCCCTTCAACTTTTAAAACTGCAAAAGGACTGCAAAACCATACTGCATCAATACACGAACACTTGTCACAGAACACAGGTACGACACTTCTAGTTACGCAAGTTGATGATGCCACTACTCCCCAAGCCTCTTTCGAAGAAAATGATGAACTTCAAGTGCAATGCCTTCATTGCCCCAGCCGCTTTAAAGACGAATCATGCTTATCTCAACATGTAAGACATCATCATGGCTCTGTATTTCGAGAGAAAATTATTTCAAGAAACACTGACTGTGATATTGAATTGAAGAAGCGAAAGAATCTGATAGATATTAACCTAAAGTTACAAAATATCGCCGCATCACTTAAGAGGATTTACAATTCGGATGATCTGGATAAAAATGAATTTTTGAACATATACAATACCTTAATTGACGTTCTGAAGGAAGTTCACGAGACTCTACCAGGCCCTAAGCATCCAGCAACAAAGTTCTACCAACTTCGAAAGAAGAAAGCATTATTCAAAATGAATGATAAGGGTTATCAGCAATCATCTAACCCCCAGCGAAGTTCTAAAAGGGCCAGGCAGCGGAGATCTGAAAAATACAACTATGACCTAATCCAATACGAATACTACAACAAGAGGAAGTCCTGCGTGCGCAGGATCATGAACAGCGGAGAAAATATTACCTGCAAAATACCTATCAATATTTTACATGAAGCTTTCTCTTCTCGTTGGTCAACTGAAAACAATGATGTTCGATTAGACTATGGACTTCCCTTAACTAAAACTGACCAAGATGCAATTAACAATAACTTTTCGGTGTTGATAACCGGTGATGAAATCGAGCTTCATGTCAAGCGTATGGATTCTCAATCTTCCCCTGGTCATGATGGAATAACCGTTCGAGTGCTGAAATCCACGAATTGTAATGATTGCTTAGCCTGGCTTTTTAGTAATTTCAACAAATGGTGCTTCCTACCTGACTGCCTAAAAGAAGCTCGAACTTCACTAATATACAAGAAAGGAGACACAAACAACCCATCAAATTGGCGTCCTATTTCAGTTTGCTCAACGATACGACGTCTATACGAACGCATCATTCTTACCAAAATGAGACAATTTACAACTGTCAGTGAATTTCAAACGGGCTCCCAACATTTGCCTGGAACATTCCTCAACAGCTCCATAATTAATGGGTGTCTGAGCAAAGCCAAGACCGAGAAAACTGACATAACCGTGATATTCTTGGATATTGCCAAAGTTTTTGACTCAATAGGACATGCACATATATTCAATACTATTCAACATCTACCATATCCTGTTCACCTACGGTCCATCATCTTCAATTTGACTTTTGGAAACTCTACACGAATTTTCAACAATCGCCAAATTTCTTCCACTATCACATTTAAGTCCGGAATATTCCAAGGATCTGTAATTTCCCCGGAAATTTTCAATCTATGCATTGACTTTATCTTAAGGAATCTTTCTGATGTTGAAGTTGCAAAGAAGTATGGATTTCCTGTTAACCAGGTTTTAAAACCGATATCTACCTTAGGATTTGTTGATGACACAGCGTTAGTGGGACAAAATAAATATGCAGCAAGTGAGTTGATGTCAATGGCAGTCTCCCTTTTTGACGAAATTGGCCTAAACGTCAATGTTGATAAAACACAAGCAATAGCCCTTGAAAATGGAAAACTATGTACGGATGGATTATGTTATTCCAAAGACATCACAATTCAGCCAGTACAGGAGAATGACAGAATAAAATATCTAGGAGTAAATTTTAATGATGAAATCGTGTTTGATGCTGACTCAATTATGAAAAGGATTGGAAAGTCAATCGAAACTTTAGTATCAACTCCGTTTCTTCAACCTCACCAAAAATTGTCCATCATAAATCAATTTATTTGGCCAACCGCTATTTACCCTCTCCAATCTGCTCCATTGATCAAAATCCCATCTAAATTTTTGGATGACTTGGATAAAATATTACGCAGTTCCATACGTGAGATCCTCAATTTACCCCAAGACTCACCTAATGCTATGCTGTACTCTTCATCATCAGTGAAAGGACTTAACCTTACCAATGCAAATTGGGAATCTTGCATCCAAACTCATGGAATTTGTTTCACTTTAATGAATGGGAAAAACGAATATGTTAAAGTCCTTCGCAACTTTGAAGTGGAGATGGAAATTGCAATGCTAAGACTGGGAATACCTCAGGACAGTTACAAGCAAATTATTGATTCCTCCATTTCGGCTTCTACTGTTAACAGAAAGGTTCGGAAGATCATGAGAGACAAACAATATACAGAATGGTGCAAACTATCAACACATGGGAAAGGAGTAGTAACATTTTCACAGTCGACTTCAATAAACACATCGCTATTCAACAAGAAAGGACTTTCATCTTCCGAATATACTAACTATTTTAAGATGGTGAGCAACACAGTGCCTGTAAAGACCCTCCATGGTCGAGGTCAAGGACGACCCCACTGTCGCCGTTGCAGTGAGACTAAAGAAACCTTAGCACACGTCCTTGGATCTTGCCCATACGGGAGCCTTCTGAGAAATGATCGTCACCACAGAATAAGGAAGATGATTGCTGATTCCCTTCGAGCCAAAGATTTTGAAGTGTATGAAGAATTACCCACTTTAGACCGCAGAATTGATATCATTGCAATCAACCGAGTCGAAAATTTCGCAGTAATCTTGGACCCCACGGTGAGAACGGAAATTTCCCTGACACAGGATGAAGATGTAGACAAGGAGAAAAGGTCTATTTATGAACCATGTATAGATGATTTAAGAAGCAAATGCAACCTAAATGAAACATGTAGAATAACTGTTCATGGACTATTGATTGGATCCCGTGGAATGATACCAAAGAGTGTACAACAGTTACTCAAGATATTAAAAATTCCTAAATCAACCATAGAAGACATAGCTATCAGTGCAGTGAAAGGATCGTGCAGAATTATACATAATCATTTTTATTTACCTTTAACCTAAATATAGTTTATAGTTATACTAATCCATTATATCATTGTGAGCTTTTTTCCTAATTCCTGTTTTAAAAACCATCGTTATTTATAATACTGTGTCATAAGGCAACCAAATAATTTTGGCAGTGATAAAGTTTTAAAATAAAGTTTTATCTACCCCCCCCTATAAGGAAAACAAAATAATGACGTTCTTTCAGCGTTTTTTTGTGTTATTACTACTTCTTTTTCCAGTCATTGCGGTGACAGTAGGAGTGGGAACAAGTAAGCAAGAAAGCAG
>JAQIXX010003169.1:0-20877 GCA_034700605.1 Willowsia nigromaculata
CCAGTTGAAAAGGTCTCTGTCCACTACCCATCCCAAAAGCCATACAGCAACGGAGGTAGCAGCAGCAGTGGTGGAGCTCCTTCTGCCCCAGCCCCAGCCGGCCCTGCACCTGGAGGACCTGCCCCAGGAGGTCCAGCTCCAGGCGGACCTGCCCCAGGAGGTCCAGGAGCCGGAGCCTACTCCAGACCACAAAGGGAGAGTGGATACCGCTACTACTTTATTCGTCAGTAAGTTGTTAACCACTGCTCGTGAATTCCCGGTGTTACCACCACCGCCACGGCGTTTTTTATACTTGGAAAGTTTGATACGACCAAAATAATTTAAAAGTCTCCGGTTTCTACTCAAAGCTTGTTTTCCTTTCCAAAATACCTTTCACTTTTATTTAAATTTTTAAGTGTGTTGTGAGGACCCAGTTTTTTGTAAATATTTAAACAACGGTATAGTTGTAGTTATGTGTGCTTGTTGCATTGGTTTGTGATCACTAGTCAACGTTTCTTCTATCCCGGATGTATGCATTCAGGTTTGTTTCTGATTCCGCCAATTTTCCCTTGTCTCAAACTGTCTGTTTTTGCCTTATTTAAAATGTAACTTGTTTCCTTCAACTGTGATTTCCCAAAAGGTTCGTTTGTAAAATAAATCAGCATTCACAAAATGAAAAACCTTGTTCCAATCCACGCACCATATCACATTATTGCCACCAACGTATTCTATATATATATAGCATCATCATCAAACATTTAAAGCATCGTATTTCTTGCATAAAATCGGATCTAACAATGCAATTTTAGACATTCGGGGTGTTTCTTGCCCATACAAATAAATGTTTCTTTTTTCTACCCTCTCACTTCTCCGCTCCATACGAATGGACTATGATGGCATAAAGAAAACACATAGAATTAACCCTTTTCCACATTTCGATACTACTTGTACAGAAGACGTGATTTTCCCCTGAAAAAACGAACATACTTTCTAAAAAGCAGTCACAACATAACGGCAGCTGGAAATGACACATTCTTTAGCTTTGATAATATTATATAAGGGTTGTTTTCCAACAAAATATGAGTCTGCTTATTCCAAACAAGATTTGTGCCATGTATATATTTATATGCATTGTAGGAATGCATAAAATCACTCCCACTTGAAAACTTTGATTGAGCCCTCTTTACAACCACGCATAAAAGTAGCTGGAAAGGGCAACTGGGAATGGCAACATTAGATTTTGATCCCTCCAATTTTTACATTCCAATAATAATGCATCTATTTACTTTTATATAGGGCTTAAACAAGATACCACCACCATTGCGTACATACTTTCCCTAACTGGCTTCATCCGGTTCACTCCACATTGACTACACACATAGCACTCCGTTTTTTCCTGGCGACACAGAAACCCACACAAGTTCAAAAATTTCCAAAAAATGTTCCCTTTCCCCGATTTAAAAGTTGAATTCAACAGTAGTACTGAATGCACAGCAAATGGCCGATGGATAAAGAGGGTGAAATTTAGACGAGCCGAGCTGACTGACGGAATGTGACAGTTCCCACTTATTAGTAGGGTGGTACAATTCGGCAGAAATACTACGTATTAGCGGGTATACTCTTTTCTCTCATCGAGAAGCTTACATTCGTTTTCGACATAACTTTTTAAAAACGAGCAGAGAGAAGGAATGAAAAAAGAACTACAGCAAGCAAGTAGGGGAAGTGATTGTCGGCAACGATAATGTTAATGGTAAATGCACACATTTCTATTTCTAATTCCTCGACATTGGTGGTACATTTTCTTCCTGGTGGTGGTGATAGAGCTAGGAAAGGAACGTTAAACTAATCTTTGAAGGAAGTCAAGTAAAAAGGGGCATTGCATTTTCCTACGAGATGACATCAAAATCAGTTTGTGCATTTTTAACAATTTTCAAGTTTTGTGCTATGGTGGAATTCAATGTATTCTTCGTGTTTCTCGCATTGCCTGCGTGTACATGGATAAAATGAAAATGTTGTCGGAACTTTATTTTTTTAGAAATGGTCGCAAGTTATTCTGAGCTCAAAGCTGTAACTGTGAATATGAAACTCTAATGATTAGAGTTCTTGTGGCACGTCCTCACGCACAACCAACGAAGAAAACGAAAACATGCTTTGATGATAATTCCAAAAGCATATACCACGAAATACCAGCAGGCGAAATTCAAGAAAAGTAATGATCTCTGCAATTATGCATGTACGCATGAAAATAATTTGAGCTTGGCGCAGTTTTCTGCAGTTAGGGAGCATGGTGTGGCGTGTCTCATCCAAAAATCATTTTAAAACAGAGGAAAACTGTAAGCTTAACTTCCACAGTTAAGCACGTTATCATGTTGTTAAAATTTTCAAGTTCACTACCAACATACTAGTCAAGTAAACCAAGGAAAACTATCAGCCAAGAAGACAAGGAGGGTGCGTAACGAAAAATTGCCTTTTTTCCGAATGCAAACACAATATTTCCTTCGTCGCACGACACAGCATAATAATTATAATAATAACAAGTAAAGAACACGCAGTTGTAGAAATAAACTGCAGCGGGCTACAACGAGCACAAGGACAACTTTTTCTTTTCTGTCGACTCTCTTCTTTTTGTAGTAGGGTTGATGTAAAGTTCGTTGATGATAATGACTAACAAATTCACCCAAAAAGATGCAGCTTCCATACATGTTTCAGTTCAGCATGTGTTCAAAGAGGAGCAAAATGCATTATACAGGATACTCTGGGAAAACTTATGGAAACACTAAATGAATTTCGAATCAAGACAAAAGAAAGCAAAGCATAGTGAATAGCCGTATTCACCCAGCCCTATCATGTACAAATGTTATGCATAAAACATCTCCTATTGAAACAATGCAATTCGTTCGGAAATTTGTCTTTCAGCACAATATTTGAATGAAAGTCTGAGTGAGACAACAAAATTGACTCTTAGCTTGCACTTGAACTCATTCATCTGCGGAAATTCTATTGTTCATCCTTTGAACTTATTTGTTTTGTTTACATGCATGCTCAACCGTACACGTAAATGCATCAACCAATGATACATTTACACCACTACTGCACTCTTGTCATCATAATTTGTTTCTCTGTTGTTCAAAAAAATTTCTTGCTTTCCAATATACCCGACATCCGAGTTTTGTAATATTTATGTCGTTTGTTAAGCATGCTTTCAAAAACTAGCAAATAGTTACAGGGAGAAACTGAACAAACAAAATCTATGGAATGCACACCAACTGCATAAACAATTCAATAATATGCATTCGCTCTTGTGAATATGCTTTTTGAATGAGGTAGTATAAACTCAGTTAAAAATACCAGTTAGTTAGTAGCACTACTGCAAGGATGTAATCTTAAAACGGATGTAAAGGAAATACGGAATAGCAAGTTCTCCCAGACTCCGAATCTCAGGAACAAATTCAAAGGTGAGTGCGCTGGTTCAGTAGGTTGCATCTGATATACTACTGCGTTTTGGAAAAAAAGTATTATTTGTTAAGTGAAATGTTGAATAACAACCAAAGAGTGATGCATTTTCTTGTTGTGCATGGGTGCAAAGATGCATGCAGCTATTGCTATTACTGATACTTCTACAGCTGCCGGCAGTTTGACATTAACATTTGAAGAAGTGGAGGAGAAAAGAAGGAAGTAAAAGGGTTGTAAAGGTCTTGTTTCTCTTTGTTGCTTGTTGTAGGAGTATTTTCCAGAGTCTATCTGAAGACAAAGTAGAGAGTAGAGATGATTATAAGAGAAACAACCAAAGCAGATTTCTTTACCAAAGTTTTTCCCGTGCTTCAGTGCATTGCCTAGAGCATGCTGCTGTCGAGTCTCATTCTGGAAATGCATCTCCATATATTATTCCAATGTTCCTACTATGATGATAAGGTAGTTGCATTACCCTTTAGTGAACACGTAGAGACAGAAAAAAGGAAAATGAAATATACACATGTTATCAGTCTTGTTGAAGATGATAAAATGGTGGTGTATATTTGTACGTAGACGAAGTATCTGTATAGGTGCATGGTTTCTAGTTACGTGAAGAAAGGAAGAGAAACGGAAATTCTAGAGAGAACAAGGAGAACGTCAGCATCCCTCAAAATAAATAAGCAAAATGCCACACAACCCGACTACCGGTTTTTGTATACTCTACACTGACGGAATAGACTACTGTGCGGTGGTGTGTGTTGAGCATTATATTATTTTTTGTATATTGCGTTTTATATCGTATCTTGTTTGCCTGCTTGCTTGACTGCGTCTACCACCACCTATTGAAAAATAAATCCCTTTGGGGTTGCACGGTTGCATTACATGTTGTTCTTGTGAATTTCTTTGAAGATTTGAAAGGGTAAAAACCCAGAGGACGAGGGACACGGAACAGGGAGAAAGAATAAAAGGTAAAAGTAAAAGCAGAGAAGCAGTCATAAAATACTGAGCGAAAAACAGGGAATGGGAATGCATACTTCAGCTACTACGGCACATGGCACAGAGTATTATTGACAAAGCAGGTTTGTCAGCTTTCAATTAAATTTTCAAAAGTGAGATAAACCTCCCACCAGGAAATTCGTCATATTTTCAACGCTCTTTGGAAAGGCGAGATAAGTATCAACGTGATTTAATTCGGGAAAGTAACTGAAAATCGGAATCCTTTGTAATCATTGTTTTGCTGCTTGTTTTGTGTGTGGGTGAGATGGGAAGAGTTACAAGGTCTACCTCTGCATAAAATACACACATTTTTGGATGCCAACATGTCAGAAACTTTCCACAGATTTTAGGTCATGATAAAGTAATTAATTTCAATGGGAAACATCTGGTGAAAATGCACTTGTGGTTGAGAAATTGAAATAATTGCAACGACCTTGTTTTGTAAATCAAAATTTTTACCAAGCACAGTTTATCAAAACTTTCTCTGGCTTGATTCATAGTGCACGCTTGGTGTCCTTCAAACTTTAAAAACTGTTTAATTTGCTTAATTTAATGACTACACAATGGCAAAAAGTTAACTTGGCCTCGTTTCTGGATACTGGTAAAATATTCAAAATACATTTTGAGAGAATTTGAAGAAAAAAATCACCACTTCAAGGGTTTATGGAGACTTCATAATTCTTCCCCAGAGTGGAATGGAACATCATTATGTATTCTTTAGTTATCTTTCCTCGTTTGGGTCGTAGTATATTTACGACTAGTATCATCATCATTGCAATGTTATCAACAGCCCTTGACTAAAACTATGTCGTTCCGTCTTTTTAAATTACAACAATTAAGGGAAAGTATCAAATCAAGGCAACGCCATCCCAAAGAAGCATGTGCTCCAAACTTTTATTTTTCTGCAGAAAAAAAAATGAAAGCGAAAAATCTCTTGTGGACTTGAAATAAATTTATTTCTCTTTCAGGCATTGTTTGTTTCAAACATTATGATACCTACATGCATAAATAAGCAGTATCAAAGTTGAATAAGGACCTCTCAAAAATACTACTTATTATGTAACATCATTGTTAGTAATGCCTATTGTTTCAAGCATTTCAAACATTATTGCCAGATAGTACTTTGTTTTCCACAAGAGAGAAATTACGTTGTTTTGTGTGGTGAGTAATATCCTTCAATAATGTTTTGGTTTGTTCGTCCCAAATCTTGTTGGCGCCTGAGTTAATGCTCCTAAAATTATACACTAGTTTGTACAAAAAAGTTTAAGAGTACCTCTTCTCCAGTAATGCAGTTAAATATAGAAATACTTTATTATTTTATTTTTTAAGCTAAACATTTCAATGTGTTCATTAACTGGAAAATGTGGCTTCCGTTTTACTGCGAGCGAATAAAAATTTACTACGCTACTTGGAAAATAGAACAATTTCAGTTCCTAGAACACTTGTGACTGTGACTATCTTTCATTCAGTATACTCTTGAATTCAGCTCGATTTGCTTTACAAGTTACATTGTTATGCTACACAAATCTTCTCCTGACAAACTTAACTCACTTACAAAATTGCTGTACACAAATTTTACATCAAGTTATTCTCCTTTGTTTTTGTTGTTTCAGAAAAATGTACTTTTTTCGGTGATAGTGCAGATTACTCTAAAATCTGTATGTGTAGCTGTTGATTTTTACTTTAGTGGATACACTCACTAGCAATTATCTTTAACAGAGCCAAGCAGTGTATAAAGAGCACATAATTTCTCCACGTTTGTACATTTGACAATATCCTTTTGTATTAATGCATACATGCTTTAAGCTAAACCTAAGGGAAAGGAAAAACCGAACAAAGGAAGAAAAGAAAATCTATGCTAGCTTTTAACCCATTGTATAGTACACTGACAACGGATGTATTGTCCTTTGTCTTCTGATTTCTCAAGTGCCTGTTTTCACCGCAGTTCACAAACTCGCATTGTCTCTCAAAATGTGCTTGCTTGTTTGTATCCTCTCAAATGTTTTAGCCTCTCTCCATTTTTCTTGTCCATAATGATTCCTCTCATCATGGATTTGTTTCGTTTTTTGTTGCTGTTTGTAACACTAGCATGTATGTACTCTCATTCGTACATTTTGTCAGTTTTACTGTTTTGTGCTTCCGTGTTGCTTAATTTTTATTTTAAAACATATTTGGCAATGCATGTTGAAGCCTGTGTATATTCCTGTAACAGAGGAGAGTTCTAGCAAGTTAATTGCGTGTTTTGTTGAGAGGGGAATTTCACTGAATTTTTTAACGATCATAACATACTTGATGAAAGCAGAGTAAACTAACATCATGAATGTTTCAGTCTCATTACTCTGCGATCAAAATTTGCAAAGCTTGTAGCAAAACTTTTTTACGAGCAGAAAAAGAGTACAAAGTTTGGGTTTAGAATAGCATCCTGTATGTAGTAGGGCTTTGTTTCCTTCTCACACATTATGCAAAATGGACAGAGGTCGTTTTCTGTTAAATATTTTTAGGTTCGTGAGTGAAGTTATAGCTTAAATGGAAGACTAATGATGGTCAAATGGACGTATCAGACAATGCCTACACATGACATTATTTACATCAGCTGAATAACTCTATTCGTCATGATGATGGGTTGAAGCACTGGGGGCGTAATAAAAAAAACTCCTCCTCTGTTCTATTGCTTTCATTCAATGGGTTTACGCTTTCCACTACGCTAGCTTGTCTGTCAAGTCTTGAGCCTAAAGAAATAATGTAATCTTGGATATTTAGAGATGCTGAGTAAAAATTGTTAGAAATCCCTGTGAAGGATCGTTAGTTGTGTAGCCCTTCTCTTCTTGCATACCTTAAGCCCTCTACTACACAAGAAAGTCCAATCAATCAAAATTTGTAAGAGGGCTGACAGGTCAAAAAGGATATCGCGAAAACGGGAGGTGATAAAGTATTCAAGTCGAATCAATCATGCCACCACCGAAGGATCTTAAGGAGACCGTTACGTTACTTGTCAATGATTGTAAGCTGGTATCCGGCCTCCTTACACTCCTCTCTTTTGTGCTTCTTGCTTTCTAGGCTACTGAATGATTATGATGAAAGAAGAGAAAACCTGCAAAATGTCCTGTCTCGCTCAAACTCATTTGGCAAGCGATTTAGTTGTTTTTTCATATTCACAGATCTTATTGCCAAAGTCTTTTGTCTAAAAATGATGTAAAATTGCTTACCAGAGAAAATCATTTTATGCTCTAGCAAAATCTACGCAGCTAAGATTTAGGCTAAAACTTGCACTTGAATTGGCAAGTTTGTGACACCCAAATCGTAACAAAATACGGTACGTTGTACACTGAGAGTGAAACGATGAATGTTTGATGATTTAATAATGATTCATGGTTTATGATTTTATGATGATAAGTAATACTATGATGACAGCGAGCTTAAAACCTTCGTCCGCATTGGAGTTTTTGGTTTACAAAAATTTACTCCATTTAATGTAACATTCAGTCAGTGTAAAAAAATTCACTCATTTGTAATTCAAAATAAAGTTTCTCCGAATACTACATATCATGGAAAGCTGAATGCTTCCAAGTTTTACTTTCACAAGATCTTTTATCAGAATTGAAAGTTACCTAAGTTTTAGATCCAACACTGGGATTTTCGTTGCGTATGATTATGAATGCATCTAAAAGACTGGGAGGTAAAAAGCCCGATGATGTTGTTTCAAACTGTGTAAACTTGTGCTACGTTCCTAGCCGTAAATACCGCTATCTGCCCTGATACTTTGGTGGTCGTACTTTCCTACTTACTATTGAATGTATACTTTAGTGAGATTGAGACTAAGGATCAGCAGCAAGTGAAACTCATCTGACTTTCCCAACTCTCCCTATCCCAAAGTTTTGATCAAGAGCTAGAAAGCAAGTCAGGATCAGATAGTGCCCTGAGCTAAAAAGTATTTTATACAATGCTACTCCTCCTGTAAATCTCAGCCACGTGTGCTGCTCCATACATTAATATGCTATGTGTTTTCCACTGGTTCATATAAAGGTACTCAATATATATGACTGTGTCATCATGGTGCATACTCAGAGTCACTTTTGACTTTACTCCACGCATAGTATTTCAGAAACGTAAAAGTTGTTGCAGTCAAAGGTACGGGATTCGCCAGAATTTACTTTTAGTTTTCCCCCAATTTAAAACTTTAAAATATGTCTACAGACAGATCAAAAGTAAAATTTAGAGGAAGTCTCTCCAAAGATTCATAATGTATATACCAATGGCTATGTTTACCATCACAATGCAAAACGTCATTTTGTGCTTGTCACGCAAGCACCTGAATGTAGAAACGTAGGTGTACAAAGTGCACGTTGACGCCACCGTTGCAAATTCACTGAAAAAGTTTGCAAGTGGAATCCGATGTCATTTATTCTTAGATTTTAGTGGCCACTCCCTGCTTGATGCAGTCGTTTTCAAAAAAAGCACAATGATTCCATGCGGTGAGCCGAAAAAGGTTTGTACTTTTACCAACTTTCAATAAAAAGTAACAAGGAAAAAATCTCGGAAATCATTCAGACAACCCATTGAGCTGAATGACAAAAGGAAAGAGAAAAACAACAAAGTAAAATCAGAAAAATCTTCTCGTTTCCGAATAAATGAAGAATTCTTCAACTGGAAGAAACCAATGATGAATGAATGAGTGTGGTGCATTCATTTGAAAACCTATTTATTCACACTTGACTAATTCTTAGTCTGTACATGCCGGAGTGGCTGACATTTTCAAGTGAATTTGGGAAAACGGGAAAAAGTTATGAGTACACCCATTATCATAACGGGTAGAACAAAACCCCATCCACCCCATTCGGCAATGAGGATTAGGTCCGTAGCTAGGTGTGGATCCGTCGTCTGTCACTGGTGAAAATGGAAAAGTTTTAACATATTTTTTCGGCTCGTCACATCCCACAAAAATTAATGCATTTATGAGTAATAAGCAAAGCAGTGTCATGCCTCCATCTTCATTCACCACCCGGCATACCACCACGGACGGATAGCACACACCACCACACCACATCATCATCCCTTTCTTGGGGTTCATTCAAGCGCAATATAAAATAATTTCTTGTGTTTTTGTCGAGCCAATTCTTCATAGACACCATAAGAATTATCGTTCGTCTATTCTCTCACTTGTCTAACTGCCGTCTCATCATATCTAACTAATGAGTAACTGAAATAAAATGATGCGCTAAATAGCAAAGTGGTAAGAGCAAGAAGTAAAATTGGATTGTCCAAACTTTTTTCTTTTATGCTCAACTTACTTTTACTTTACTTCTCCGCTGCAGTTGAGCAACTTGCATCCATTACTTTCCTGGTGATCCTCGTTCCCCAGTCTTAGTTGGCCGGATGTTCTGCTTTGCTTTAATAAAAGTTTAGAGCACACAAAACTTACTACGAGTTGCCTCAATATACCTAGCTGTCATGTCAGGGGAAGCATGCATATCTACGGGATGGAAGAGATAAAGTGTGTTTCATTCAAGTGAGATGACAAGTCCGACCAACTGAAACAATGCTGTCAAGAAATTTTCTTATCTGGTAGTAGCCCAACAGCTTGTCAGGATCTAGTTGAGATGATATTCTCAGAAACATGACAATGCTTCCAACATTCGTTATATCATCTTTACAACTGTACATCACATAATACGGTGAATGTACACATGCTTTGAAATACTCGCAAACCATGCATGCAAAGAAGGAAGGACACAGGAAGGAAAGTTGACTGGCACTGAAAGAAAGGGAACAGGAAAGCCGGAAAGACAGGGTCCGCCTCATTTGAAGAGGATCGAGCAGGATGCAAAACTAGACGAATTACGTCATCCATATTGCTTGTTTTTAAAAATTTTGGGAAATTCACATCATTCATAGATATTTCCTTCATGTTACGCATTGTGTTTACAGACCAATCTTCTAATCATTAGTTTTTTACCCAATTTTCATTTCCTTTTGGTCAGTTGGAGACACTTACATTTTTCTTTCGTCTTTCAACCTGAAAACAGTTTCATCAGCATCGATGATTTCTATCTAATAAAAATGTTACCGACAAAGAAAGAAGATGACTTTCCTTGTAGAGCTTTTTTCCATAAGGACAGAAATGAGTATAGAAGTGATACATACTTTTATAGACTGCTACTTTCTATTCGGTGAAGTGGGTGAAGTCTCATTAGTACATGTTCCAGTAAACGAGGAGAAACTGTAAAAAGGTTCAATACTTTTTAAAATCTTGAGCCAAATGAAAGGATCTTTTGTAGTGATGCATCTTTCAAAAGCAGAATGCATGTAAACAATATATTTTACTTACAGTAATGGAGTGTAATGGTCACAAAAGTAATGACATCTTGGTGCTTACTTCTCGAAAAAAATCTCAATAGAATGCTACGAAATTCTCCGCTCAACGTTCCAAGACGGAAAGTGCATTCACAAGTCTGCAATCTGCTAATGAACAAATAACAACATTTGTAAAGAAAACAGTTTAAAGAAAGCGCTGCCGACTTCTTTAATTTGAGTATAACAAATAACAACATGAAAGAACATCAAAGTTTGAATTTAATTCTGATTGGTTCTGAAGTGGCAAACAAGGTATACTTTTTGGAGACCTTAAATGAATGAAAGCTGTTAAGAAGATTGGATATCTGATGCTTCATATAAAAGCGCAACAAAGTTTACACAAACTGTTATGCTGACGAAGTTTACTAGTAGTAGATATTTCATAGAATTTTAATTATTTTGAAAGCAAAAAAACTATAAAGCATTCACAGTAATTTATTTAAAAGGTCCATTTGCAATTATGCAATTCCGTGAATTCCTATGTACGTCCCAAAGTTTTAAAAACCGGTACGAGGAACCGTGTATTTGTTGAAACAGTTTTGAAAAGAAAGAGTGCTGATTAATTTTTCTCATTTTTGTTTTCGACAGCCTTTCAGTGCAAAAGAGAAAAGGAAACTGACAGTATGCCGGCGATTTTGTGTTTTCATAACATTCCATTTTACACAAGAAGCATGTGCAGGAATGGAAATGATGTGATGATATATGGAGGGCAAAGGGCCATTTTATTGCTAGAACACATTAATAGTCCATTTATGCCAGCCCACAATACACATGTTTTTTTCTTTCTTTTTCTACATCCTTTTTTTCAAAGCGAATGAAAGCTCTCTAGATTTTTTCTACAAGAATTCTTGCTAAGTGGGACATTACTCACTCTTCAAGTATTGCACTGGAACATTACGATTGCTTTCTCAACACGTCAAACATCTTTCGTCAGTTTTTTCCTCTCCATACTCCACACCATTCTCGAATAAAAGTACTACTGACGTTTCCTTTTCCTTCCCTGTTCACACAGTCAGGTTTGAAAAAAAAGTTTGGAGATGTTTTTGGATCAGACAGAGGAGAGAGAGAGAGAAGGCACTTAATACATCACTAGGCCATACTTCCTGAAAAAAGTCACCGATGATGACGGCGCTTTTTTCGCCTCCATTAACGGCTAAGGGAATGCTCAGACTCGGAGGAGTGAAGTTAATATATTTTTGTTGACACTAACGTATATATTTCACCAGCAGCATTGAACACGAGGAGTGTGTTGTACAACTAAAAATTATTTTTGAACTATTACAGCATGCCTTGCAAATGTCACATTGCTAATTGTGAGAGTGAAAATAATAAAATGACCATGTCACAGATGTCAACGCGCAGCTGAAATCGGCAAGTTTCAATGATAAATTGTTTTGTAATTACCATCATTTTTCAATCAAACCGGTTTACTAACCGTTTCATAAATTTAGGCCGTGTACCATATGGATTATGTCAAATGTCATATTAAGACGTTGTATGTGCCCCCGATCATTTTATAATTATCAGTGGCCTTACTGGAATGGAAAGCAAGCATCGTTTGTTGCTCCCGGAACACGCAATCATACAATATTGCTTGAAGAGGAGAAGTACAAACTGTTAAACCGATGGGAAAAGATGAGAATTACAAGAGGAAGCAAACAGGAACGTGTAATTCATCATTATGATCATCACGACAGCGATCAAACATCATTAGACAAAGTGCAGTGACAAAAAGCCAGTGGTGACCAGATCACCACCACCACCAAACTTCCACACGTGATAGTCCTCCATTTGTGCGTTGAATTGTACTCATGTAACATGGCCATGAACCCATCTCATAATAACCATTATATCATCATTTTGATCCCATGTATAGCAAACAACCAGGCTATAACTTAAATTTGATCTTGTGTAGTGTCAGTAGTAAAAATGCAATCTTGCGACGATGGTGGTGATACTGAAACCACTGCCGTTGTTGTTGTTGCTGGCCGTTATGTAGCTTGTGTAACGCACATACCAACATACGTTTACTTACGCATATAGTAAAAAAAAGTGGAAAGCCACATTTTTACAAGTTAACAAGAGACAGACGTCTGTAAATTCATCGCCTCTCTGTACGTCTGTAACCATAAAAATGGACTTCCCTACCCAGTGGTATAAATGCATTAGCACATAAAAAAACTGGCAGCAGCAGGAGTGACTTGACTAGGGTAGATGAGATTACCGAAAAAGAATTGGGAAAGCTTTGCATTGGTGGTGGATGGTGTGATGGTAAAAGTGGATGCGAAACGGCATCATGGTGCGTAGCCCGGTATCAAATTACATTACATCACATTAAATTACTAGCTTCCATGATGTACTGGTAAATGTATGTGTTTATCTATCCAGCTTGTCTATATGTGATCTGCCCCTTTGAGTTGTAGTTTTTTCTCCTTGTATTGTGTGTAGAGGTAGGTTTGACTTTCCACCCGCATACAAACACCCGAGGATAAAAAAGAAACAGAGAAAAGGGAAAAATGATCTTTCAGCAAACCAAACCCTCTCTGATCATTGAA
The DNA here is from genome assembly GCA_034700605.1 of Willowsia nigromaculata. NCBI lineage: Eukaryota > Metazoa > Arthropoda > Collembola > Entomobryomorpha > Entomobryidae > Willowsia > Willowsia nigromaculata. Next base: position 13,335 of record JAQIXX010003169.1, read on the forward strand.
CTGCTTTCGCATGCTGACGAGTATAGTGGATATTTTCTCTTCATGAGACGACACACTGCACTGCCTCCAATGTGTGCACAATATGGTTGCATTTAAGTAACAAGAATTTGATATATTGATAGATGGATGGGTGAATGCACGTACTACATTACAGGGGAAAAAGTGTGGAGACATGTAGGCTTAAACATATAGAAATACAGTGTGACCATTAAGGTCAGATCAGATAATAGTAAATTCGTCCCATTCCATCAGGAAATGATGGCAGAAGAGTAAGGAGAATGAGAGCTGATGAAAAATTGACTGCCAAGTCACACTGGCTGTTTTATAGTGCTGTCTCCAATTTCTTTGTTTAATGTCGCCTTCATAGATCTATTCGATGAAGTCAAGCTTTCATTTGATCATGTTCTAAATATATAATAACAAAGGCGACACCATGGACTGTACCACAGCAAAAGTCTGGAAATCATACCCTATGTTTTGGTGAACGCATGCATGAATAGTCATCGTTAGAAAATAACACACCGCAAAACAACGTGGTCACACATAACGCACTCAGGGAAAGGATGCTGAATACATATGAAAGTCTACAAACCTGGGTTTTGCCAACGCATACAAACAGCTTGTTTGAGGAAAAACAACACAACAGACAACAGCTTCCTTTTTAACTGACTTCCCATTCCATTTCTCGAATGACTATAGTGAGATCTTGTAGAAACTGGAACTGCTACACAGATGGACATCATGGCGACGTAATGGAAGAACTATAGCTGGTCACTTTGTACATTAAACATTCACCCTACCATTCGAGAAAGAAGATCGCATCTATTTTCCAGTGCTTCCTATAGAGCTGAATGTTAAATGGAATATATATTTCGAATTCGCTCTATCTAAAATATGCCCTTACACTATCTTTAGTGGGTATTTACGGAAGCGAAGGCGTGCTCGCATACATACGTACTTTTTTGTCCTTTCTTTTCTTTTTCTTGAGGATTACTAATCATGGTCACAGATGGACAGAGGACATTATTCGGGAAAAATACGTTCATGCAAGTCACAATCCATGAGTCTTTCAAGATGGACTGGTTATTGATATTGCTTCCAGCCAAGAAAAGAGAAGCTCACGAAGCAAAGGAAAGAACTTAGCAAGAGGGTAACATCAGCAAAAGATCTTGAAGAAATCCTCCTGTGTAAAGCACAAACAGTCAAACAACAACAAGGGAGCATTTTACATTACTTGTGATTCTAAAGAGAATCCTTAAGACGTTTTCTTGGGGGAAAAGAAAAAAGTATGTTTCCTTATATAATATTCTATTGATGGTTGTGTAAAAGTTATACAAGTCATGTCACCATGCAATATGTGCTATCTCTTCGAAATTTTCCTCAGATGGACTAGCTGCTATATATATGGTGGCCATTAGAAGAAAACATTTTTGGGAATGACAACAAGTACAACAACAGTCAATAAGTTAAGCTGAGAAAATGCGGTTTTGTGAAGGAATAACAGAGGACATTTTCAGACTTTCTAAAGATGTGGAAAAAGGTCTAAATCCATTTTCTTTCCATTTACTTGCCTAGTTTCTGTTCAGGGGAGAAACATGGGACCTGTATAAAATTCCATTTATTTTAGGATACTAATGTTCTCCAAACAATTTTATTCACGTTCGTACTTTCGAAAAGTGATCATGACACGTCCTTCAACTGCTGGAAAGCTAGAGAATTTCTCATTTTTCTTTCATATACTGAACATGTTCAGGTATGTAACTTTTTAGGATGTGATTTATGTACAAATATCTAGTCAGTTTCAATTTCACTTTCTCTACATTGTCCTGCTCCAGTTTCAATTTTGAGATGAACATTGTGGGAGTTGACTCGAATCTTATAATGTCTCATAATTTGTGTAAAAAGATGATGTCACGTTCATATCACCACTTTACCAAATCGAGGAATAGCGGAACTGTTTTATGTGATGCATCTATTTATTTAATAGACTTGGCTTGACAGCTTCATATAGAATTGAAATGCTTTTTCGGGAATGAGGCCTTGTATGTTGCTGTCACGTAAAAGTGGAGAAATTGGAAACAACGTATAACATGAATACAAAAACGCACAAAGAAATAGACGAAGAAACAAATCAATTTATCTCTATCACTTAGAGCAATCATCTAATGACATGTTTTAGAGACGGCATCAGTACCACTGATAAAACTACAAAAAAATACCGTGGCATATCTAGTTCAGCGGTTACGAGTATCCATTGTCATAGCCTCAAGGGTTTGAACTGTATGGGAAACTAGTCGAATGTGGATGTGACCTCCCCCTGATTCTAGTGAAAGCCGCAAAGCTCGCTAGCAGCAACACCAATTCCTTTTCATTTGATGAGCCAAAAACGCATTTTGTCATTTACCCTAATGGCTCCGGCGAGTGGGTGGAATGACAATGTGATGAGTACAATGACCATACTATGTCAAGACTGTTTGCAACTGTTGCAGGCAAAGTGAAATAATTTTATGAGTTGCTAAAATTATAAAATGACATTCATTCATTCTGCACCTTTAGATCGAGATTTTAATTAATCAACAGGCTTAAGTATATGCATAATAAAGTACTTGCCTCACTATTGTAGTTATTACAGTTTAATGGTCACAAAACGAAATATGGAAGCTGTACTAAATACTTAGATGTCTACTAGGCATGAGTCTTTCTTATCCCTATTTTTTTCTTTATCTACAGTGAGGGGAAGAAACACAGAAAGCTCCGTGGGTAAAAGCAAAAAAGAAACTGATGAAAGCTCATATACTTTGCTAAGGTATATTGTGTTACAAGGAAAGCAAGGAATACAAAATCTACACAAAAACATTATAAGAAAACAGAACGCTCATGTAATATTCCCCAGAAATAAAACGTATTAAAGGGAGAATGAAAACAAGAAAAAGTTAGGGAAAAGCCAGCTAGCAGCTTTCAAGCCTCTTGAGAAAGATATAGTTTTCAAGAGTCCACTTGTGCAGTGTGCGCCACTCTCCCAGGTCCCCATTTCCCCTTCTTTAGAGTGAGATGAGTTAACCAAAAAAGAGTAAAAAAGCTCCTTAAGATGGTCCTTCAGAAGTCAGTTCCTTTCCTTTCTAGTTGTTGTCTCCATTCCTTGTACTGGTTGTAAGAACTGACATGCGAGTGAGTAAAATGAGTGCTTAAAACAGTTGTAATAACAGTATTAGTTATACTTAAAATCGTAAAGAGATGAAGTGTGTTTGGTTAACTGGAGAAATTTTCCTTGAGGATAATGGAGCCACAGACGCTCACTCGATTATGCCAACTGTATAGGAAGCTTTTCAGTGGGCAGCAATGTGCAAGCAAAATTTACTGCGTAGCATCTATGCATTTGATTTAAAATGCTCTTGGTAAAGTGGGAAATGAAAAACCATTGGTGGACTTTCTTTTTTGTAATATATCATAATGGTGGTGCCAATTTCATTGCCACTTGGTTCTCTTGAATTGTTATGATGATTTCTTTCAGAATTTTCTCCTTCCCACTTTCACGAGATTAAGTTGGTGGTTGTCAATAAGTAGTTTTACCAAGTAGTCATCACCTAGCCCGGTGGTTAGCGGTGACAATGCATTACGTAAGATTCTAAATGGACTGGGTTTAGATGAGGCTGTGGTCTTGCTGTCTACGATTTAAAATTGCTACCATTCTTACACTTTTAGTCTTTTTCAGCAAAATACCTACTCTATACTGTGTAAAGTGTGTCCCAAGGGCCTAAGTCCAATTCCATGTTGAAGGAAGTGCTTCACTTGAAACAGTCTAGTCTGTTACACTATTTGTACAGAGTGTATTAATAAAAGAGTCTTGGTCCATACCTCCTTGTACACTATCGAATGTACCATGATATATACTTTCACTTTCCTTAAAATTTCACACGGTTCGACAACTCTGGACGCATTCCCATGACGTGAGTATTGAAAGGCACAGGAAATCTTTAAGCCCGTCATAATATTTTTGCGATGCTGCAGTGCTGTTATTTCTGCCCAACGAAGGAATCAACCGAGCCTAAGTACTCCAAATTATCGCAAAGTCTGCTCGGAATAATGTCGATATAAGTATTTAGAGGAAAAAACATTGGTCAACCCATTCATTTACTCAGCTCTTATATTATCTGATTTTCTTGAGACTGAGTAATTCGCAGGCGAATGAAGGGAAAACTCGCATGGAAGCGAGTGAAGGAAGAGAGAAGCTTATACGCTTCAAATTGTATCATAGTGGACCACAGCTTTATAATGCTACAAGAGGGAAAGGGCATTCATTTTACATGAATAAATTAATCTAATAAGCTGGATATTTTATATAGAAGAGAATGGAGAAGGATACAGGAGCAGTAGAGTTGAATAGCCACGATAACCTCAGTAGAAGCAAAAGGATATATGTATAAAGATATGAAGGACGTGCACAATGATACTTTCTCTTTTCATAAACTTTTTCAGTCTATTTTCCCCTTTCCTACTCTGCTTTATCCGCCTTGCTTCCTTTTTCTGTATTCACATTCATGTCTAGAGAGCTTCATAAATATACGCATGGACGTGGTGGCGTTTGTTCACTAGCTTTATATGTATGTATAATCGGTCATGGCGCGTAGGGAAGTACAGTGCGGGTTAGATATGTACTTTTAAAAGCTTGTGGGGTTGGTGCTTGTTGATTACTTTTTCTAAGGATTCCCCGCATATGGCTAGAGGGCTTTCTAATCTAATGTAAAATAATGTAATGTGAATGTGATTTTGTGGGAATGCTCTTTAGTCATCGCATTATTCCAGCTTTGAGCGAATAATGTCGTTGGAGTAAATGGTAAATCTAGTAAAACAGACGACGATGATCATTATGATGATAATGCTCTGCTGTGGTGTAAATAAACAAATATAATGGAAAAACAATGCACGATAGTTTTTCTTAAATCGTAAAACCAAATGATTTTATTCTTGAAAATTCAGTGTAAAATTTTGACGTAAGGCTTCTAATTAGTCATTTGAGTATTTATTTGCAATTGATCTATCTGATTTTATAAAGCCTTGTATGCTCGGTTTGGTTTGAAATACATGTGCATTCATTACAAAGTTAGCAAACTGATGAAAACAAAGTAATACACTAGCGTTAGCTAGGGTCAACCACTTGGAGTCGGAATAGACGTACCATGATACATACGCAAACAATTCAACTGTATAATAAGCATGATTGAATTATGCATTATTAATTCGCCCTTTGTACTGCGCCAAGGGTTAAGGCCGGTATGCTGAGTTATTCCTTTCCCTTACCGTAAGGACCTTACGTCATTTAAAATACATTGATTCCTTATGTAAGCATAAGGAAATCCTATATAGTTTCTAGGGAATTTTTTGACTCTGCATATCGGTGTTAGTACACCAATCGACTAAAGACAGCGTAATTTTGACAATAAAACACATTCATGCGACTGAACTTCATAAAAAAGATGCAGAATGTTACACGATTCCGGAAAATTTTTCGTCTCATTCAGAATTTTTGGAAGTGAACACAGTAAACAGACATTGGTTAATTCAGTCCCACACTAGAATATATGAAAGTGGACTCATGAGACAATGGCAGAAATGGATAGACTTTACGATTCAACTTGAACATAAGATAAGGGTAGAATTTCCGAATCCAAATAAAATTGTCAAAGGCGAACAGATCTCTCGTGGTGATGTTTTATTCATTTGGATTCTCTCATGCTTTGTATTTGTTTTAGGATTTCTTTCCTTTCTGCTAGAGAGACTTTCTCCACCCAGCGGTGTAAAAGTACGAAAATTCGGTGTTTCGTACCAAAATGATTAATTTATTAGAAAAATCGAAAGCTCTTCTGATAAAATGCAAAGTTAACTTACGATTAAGTTACAAGTGATTCGTTACACTTTAGTAATATGATTTAAATGAAATAATGAAGTTAATTTGAGTTTACTGGTCGTTACACGCTATTTTCAACTTATGCATGATTCACCAAATGCACAAGAGATGATATACTTTCCAACATTTTTACAGAAGGGGAAGCATTCAAAAGTCGTTTAATGCGGTACCTACCTTATGGATAATCCCTTACTCGGAATCAAGCATCTACGTTTTTGTCGTTATAAATTTGCAAATCCGAAGTGTGTGGGGTCGTTCAAAAACCGGTAGGTGGGGTTCACAAAATAAGAATTTTTTCAAAGTTTAAACTTTCTTGTATACCTGTGCTTTTAAGCATTGGGAATCCGGTAAGATAAGCAATTTGTTAAATCCCACTTGGGATATTTGTTGAAGTGTTGCAATTTGTTTAACATATTTGAACTCTGGAGTCTTGCTAGCTTATCCGACACCAGAGAATCTAAATTAAGTATGGTTAAGTATATAATTAAGTATGTGTTTGTACTGGAAGATTTTATTGAAATCCCGAAATTTTTAGAGTGTATTAATGACACGCTTCGTATTGTGACTTTCGTAAGTACTCCTTCCTTTAATCGGTTTTACTAGTTTTGAGTTTCATCATTGAATAAAAATGTGTATGAATACATACTACAATTAAAACACAAGATAATAAGGCTAGACATTAGAAAATTAAATTACTTCAATAAATATAACTCCGATAAATGCATGAATTTGTAAAATAACTTTCGACAAAGTGTTAATAATTTTCAAAGAATGAAAAGCAAGAGTTTATCAAAACAAAACGTAAGAATTAAAGCATATTTGCTAACGTGAAGTGTGGAAACAAAAACTTTCTTTAGTGTATCAAGTTGTGATTTGGCCGAGATGATATACCTATACGTTGTGGGTAAACATGGAACATTAACAAAATTTCATTTTATGAAACACTGTTGGTCAAAATTTTTTACTCCAACTTCCAATCTAAAACACGTATCTGAAGAAAATTTAAGAGGAACCTTAGTTTTTTGTTTTGGCGTTATTGTATTAAAGTATATATAATACGAATCTTACAAAACCACGCTAAATTTTAGGCATATTGATCTTTTAAGATTCCGCTGCCAATTTGTTGTTCCAGGTAGTGGGTGCAAGTCTCATTTTATGCAAAATAACTAATTTTTGAGACAACATACTCAACTGTACATGATAAACGGAGATTTGAAACTATGAGACTTTTACTGCTCCCGCTACGTTTTAAATCACTCTTTTACTCAATTTACATGGTTTTGCTTAGGAAACTAAAGGAAATCCGTTTAAAGAAATGTTCACGTAATATCTTATTAATTTGTTGATTATTTTAAGCACACAACTGTAAACATATAGGTTCGATGCTTGTTAACGAGTCCAAAGATAATTGATTTAAACTTTCACACACACGTTTGCTCTATATAAGTATATGTATATAGAAGAATATTGCTAATAAATTAATTGCAAATTATGTGCTATCCTTTATTCATTAACTAGTGTGTACTTGGAGCCCATAATATGGGCTCTTCTAGGTGCCTACATGTCTTAAAGCGTCTCCATATATTAGGTCTCTACACGGTTTTTATTTTTTCAGGTTATTTGCCTGAAAAGGCATGA
>JAQIXX010003170.1:0-20873 GCA_034700605.1 Willowsia nigromaculata
ATACCGGAAGTGGTCGCCTTCTCCGCTAATGGTGGATAATGTCTGGAGCACTCCCGCTTGCGATTTCTCCGAATTCTCGACAAGAGCGGCTTTGATTGCGGTGTTTTTGATACCGCGGTTGTCGTAATGAACCGCAGTTGCAGAGTCGAGGGTGGACCTCACCCCATCACGGAATGTAACTATAACGCTGGCTTTCCCGTTCTCGGCCAATATTGTACTCAAATCTGGGTGAACTTTGGTGGCATCCGGAAATCCAGTTTTCACGAGAAGTGCCAAAAATGTCCAGGCAACCGGTGGGGATAAAGCGCGTATCATTTTGCATGGAATATCTGAACTTCTGACTTGATGAACCAATTTGCGGTTCTTTCCTCAATGTCTTCGATTCCTTCTTAAATTCAGAACATCTGAGAAAGCGTTTTCCCAGAACCCGTTTGTTTTTCGGCACAATTGATTTGTATAAGAACAATAGCGCTTGATGGATTTGTTATAATTTTGACTTATTTCTATGCAAAAAAAATTTGAATATCGCTTTGAGGTTTTCTATGAATGAATATCAACCTCTTTGAATAGTACTGTTTGATATATACCTAGAAATCTCACATTTCACATTATATGATACAATATGATACATTGTTGGGTGCTTGAACTCCCACTTCACTCTTCTGCTGGCCAAAGGAATTTTTGCAAGACGATTAATGATATGCGTTAAACATTTCGAGTGTTTTTGGACAAATTTTGAATCAGAGTTTTCAACAAATTTAAACTTTATTTAGAGCTGAATGTAGTTTGTAAAGACTTTATAGTCATTTATTTACATCAGTTTGCGATATTCTATAAGCATGCTTGGTTCATGCTGTGGAATTAGTTGGCTTTTCAAGTCGGGACAGTTGTAAGCAGTTCTCTCAACACACTCATTTGGCTTGGGAAGATAAATAGTTCCTTCTGGACATGGTGTTACCACCCACATAGTTGACCCATCTTCCTGAATGGTACATATGTAATATGTGGTGCTGAATAGAGAAGATATTTTAAATATTTGTATTTCGGATTTGAAGTCCAAAATTTGAGATGTTCAGAAAAAGTCATACCAATCAGCATAGTTAATCAAGCGTTCACCTTCAATGCATGGTGTCCCAATTTGCGCGCTAACTGCGTAGATAATATTGAGAAAAGCGAAGAAAAAGGAAACTTCTTCCTGAAAAAATAATTTCAATTTTTTATAGCTCGTTATAAAATAGCTCGTTAGGTTTATGAATATGAATTACCTTTAAACGATGCATGTCGATAAGAAGCTAGAGAAAAAATTACAATTTTTTTGGTTTAATTATTGTCAATATGACATCAAAATTCTCATATCAAAACGTGTCGTGGAATTTTTTATTCAAGAAAATCAGCTCACAATAGTCATTGTTTTAATTGGAACAAAGGAATATGAAAATGGAGCGGGACAAATATGCATTGAGAGTGGAATATCTTTAACTTAAATACTTTTAAAATCTTCCCAATGACACATAAATAAATGCTAGATTTTGTTTTTGGCAACCATCCAAATGCACACAAAATAGAAAACAATAAAAACCCGCTAAGTATTCAACAAGCACGCAAGTCGTAATGGGGCGCTCAGAGGTCAAATCTGACAAAATATTTGGAATTTGCGCCATTGAAAACAACCATGTGCATATTTGTAGCTCTGTAGGCCTCTTAGCATAAGCTTCACCCACCATCCATCATTTTGTTGCAGGGAACATCTCCGGCAACAAAAAAGGCACTTGGGGCTGTGCATAAATGATGTAGGAAACATGCAAAATAGAACTTTATGAATTTTAAAACTTAACAGATATATGTAATGCTTATGCTGTCTTGTGAAACATGTGTTTTATAAAGACATGCATATCTTGCACTGTATTTCTTAGTTTCAAGGTAATATTGAGATTAACCGTCCGTCTTTTACAGTAATTTATACATATGTACGGGAAACTTACGAGGGTATACGAATGAAAAAAGATTGAGATTGATTCCAATTTAAATGGTCAATTTAAGTGAAAGCGTCATCAGAATCGAGATAATAAAACTTACCTGCGCACAAATTTATTTATGTTTTCGATAATTTAATAATCAAAGTTGTAGTGTTCTTGTAATGTTCTAAAAATAAATATTATGCTCGATGGTTAGGCATTAAAGAGATTTAAATTAATTTGCTAGTGAAAAAAAGGAAACAAAAATTAGTGCTTTTATCACCTAAATTTTTATTCCATTTCAAGTTCATTTTCTTTTATGCCGTTCAAGACGCATTAAAAAAAATCTCGTCAAAATCTAGTCTCCATGAGGTATCTTTGTCCATCCACTTAATTTGCACCTTCTACTCAAATCATCCCATAAATATAAAAGCTGATTGAATATCCCATAAGATTATCAAATGATGATTACCTGAATTCCAAGTTCCGCTAAAACCTCAGGACATTGCAGTAGTCGCAGTGTAGCTTTCTGGCCGTATTAATCGTTTTTCATAGTGAATGAATAGGCAATGAATACAGGGTTTTCGGGATCTAATTGCCACATTTAGGAGATAAAAAACTCTATCATACTTCAACTTTTTCTCTGTTATCTTATGCTCATATTCATCAAGAAGATCTAAATTTTGCCCAAAATGGTTTTATAGATCTTAAAATGTTTAAATTACTCGTAGTTTTGCACTGAAATTAAACAAAATAAAAAACGTTTCCAGAGCAAAATTCGTTCTAAAAATATGAATTTCGTCATAACTTTGGCAAAACGGTAATTTAGTTGAAAAGCCCAATCATTTTTGTTCTAGTTTCAAAATTTAGTTTGAATAAGTAGGGCGAAACAGGCAGATTAGAGTGTAATGAACAAGATGAGAAACGCAAGTTTGTGGGGTCATCTTTTACAAAAACGGTTCGGGTTCACTAGAAACTTGAGTTGCTGTCCTAGTAACGCTTGGAAATCATTGCCAGATAATCTTTCATTAATTTCGTTATAAGATTTTACCTGTTGGTTTATAAAAACTTCTAAATATTGTCCATAAACAAAATTCATGCAACTTCTCCTGGAACTTCCGGTTTAAAATGAACCATTTCATTGCCTTATGTGATACACTCAGTTCGAGACTGTGTGTATTAGAAAGAGGAAGCTTTACTTTACCAAAGCCGTAAGAAAAGTGTTTGGTAACTGCTAAAAAAATTTTAATTCACAGGCTAAACGAAATATATGCATGAAAATTTTACATGGTTTTGGAAAGCAGTTTTTGGATAGCCCTTTGAGGGCCTACCATTACCAAGGACATGGCATTTTTGACCAAAAAAGTTTTCACGCTAAAACTACAAACTTTGGAGAATATTTTTCGTATTTAAAACATACAAAACCATGAGACCTGCGTTTGTGGCAGGCATATAAAATTTGGCAATTAGATCCCGAAAACCTTAAGTATATTTGGTGTACTTAAAATTTTAAACCGTTTCATGATAATATTCTTTGTCCTTTCATGGTGCGTACTCAGAAAATACAAGCATTTCATCCGAAAATGTACATTTACTTTGTTCAGGATTTTTTTTACATACATCACATCAACGTTCATCTCATCTGTTGCCCAAAACATCCCATAAAATATTTAGACTGATTACCCATCCCATTGAGGCAGGCAAGTGATGAATTACTTAATTCCAAGTTACACTTAAAAGTTCAAACCTCATTTCATATAGCTTTCTAGCCACACAATTTTATTCTGCATGTAATTTTAACTGTTGAGATGTAAGCTGAATAGACGAAAACCCTGCAGAATTTGTCTGCACATGTGAGATGTAAGCTGAATAGATGAAAACCCTGCAGAATTTGCCTATACATGTAACCTTACACACAAAGTTTCAAGTAATGATGAGTGAAGTATACGTTTTCTACAAGACCAGAAGTTTAAACAGCCTTAATGTTTCATATCACTTTAACTATTCTGTACTGTTCAGTTAATGAAAGGGGTATCTACATTTTTACTGTACTACATATAATTACAGGCATATATTGGTTGCAGCATTTATCCCACCACTTGTGGTGAATTAAGTGTAAAAATATCTAGTCCACACTTACGAAGAGAGCTGAAAGCAGCAGTTAGCCGTGATTGAAATCAAGATCTGGGCAATAAACATTATGTGTATTGTAATTAGGAAAAAAACACGCAGGAAAAATTATGTGTGCTGTACTTGTATAAATGAATGGATTTGTATGATCTTGTTTTTATTTATTGCGTTGGAGTAGCTAAGCATTTAAAAACACGAGTATTAAGCTATGCACATTCAGATGATATTACTAAATGGTTCCACAGCGCAGTCTTTATTTGAAAGATTAATTGCTTATTATTCCAGAAGATATAGTATTAGATATGTATATATTAGGAGAAGCAATGTGGAATAGTCCTCCATCCGTAATAAAAAATATTAAAGAATATTAATGATACGTGTTGCAGATTGCACTCCACCCTTTCATCATTTTGCTTCGCCATTCATTCCATATTTCTTTCCCACAGCTGGAAAAAATCCAATTTAAAAAATTAAAAAGGGAAGTTTTAATGCCAATTTGCTTTAGTTTTGGGATAATACACTCCATAACCAAAAATAAATAAGTTTTTTGGAAACGGTATTTGTTGTACGTTTTATGCACAAAAACCGAGAATTTATAGTCAATAAACTTTAGGTGTTGAATCGCTTAAATTATAAAAATAACATCGTATTGTGTCACCAAGGTAAAAAATATAACTTGTAATATGTTGTTTACTTTCACATTTCTCACATTTGTGATCAATTGTTTGATAATTGCTCTATTTGTATCGAAATATCCATAAAAACTGTGACCGATGGACATGAATGTTGATTATTTTTAAGTATATGGTCACACCCAATTCCCATTTGTGATGAAACGAAATAAATATCCGACTCATAATCTTGGAGGAAATGCTGCCAAGGAATCGAGAAGAATACATTACCGGAAAACATCGAGGATCTATTAGCACTGAAATGTGCACCGATCCAAATTCAAATCTAATATAATATGGTTACCTACGGCTAAGGTTAGTTTAAATATTTGTGATCAATATTTATATTGATACAGACATTTTGAAAACTGTAATAAACCTCAACTTGACACTGAAATTTTTTTCTAGATTTTTACAGAAACTATGAATATATATTCTGCTGCGAGGAGGATAAAATCAAAGACAAAATTGGAATCCTAAATGTAACTGACAAGATAATCTAAAAACTGGCATCAAACAGGTTTTGTTATTATTTCGTTTTTTTGCCGACACAAATGGACCTAAGCAAAAGGTTGCAATGGTTCTTTTGTCTTAATTGTTCACATCAACTTACAAGCAAATTTTATGTGAAGTTAACGTAAATCGTAAAGGTAGATATTTTTGAGCAACATGTATTAATCTTGTGGTAGAGTAAGGTAAAAAATATAAGGTATTGATTTTAATTTGACTCAGATACTGCATAAACAAATTTCGTAAACAATTATTGGTAAAAGCACATTTTTTCTGGCGTACACATGCATATCGCAACTCAAAAATGTGTTCAAAGAAAAGTCTCTATTCATATTTGCCTATTTATTTGTTAAATTAGTTCAAAAGTGTAATTAGAGCTTGCTACTGGCCAGTATAATTTTGAGACCAATGCGAAGTTGAGTCTTACCTAAAGTATTTATTGAAAGTAATAATCTCAACATGAATTCTTACCGAGAAATTTTTGTAAAGTTTTGAACGGCTAAACGACTAAAATCTTTTTGACAAATGAAGTTCAAACTTTTATTTAGATTTACAAATCAATTAGGGAAACATTTGTTTAGTGGACCCAAATCCACCTTTTAGAAACTAAGCTTTAAAGAAAATTTTTCGGTTAAGATTTTACAAATAATATTGACTATACATGCATGTATCACAGAATACTAATTAATTAACCTAGTAGCTATGGAACTATAGAATTAAATGGTTCCATCTTAACAACACCAGATGTGAAATGTTATCACAAAACTGGCACGTTGGTATTCCGACTTTTCAGACGATTCACGACTAACAAGGAAACTTTTTCTTTACTCATTCTAAAATGTAATAGCATTTTCTGTAACCTGAATGTCAACAGCAAGAAAAAATCCTACTAACGTAAAGTAGGCTATTTGCAAAGTTGATTAATTGCACAGTTTAAACAAAACCAATATTCATGTTTTATAGATACGTGCATATTCACTTTCCTTAAACATTTTATCAGTTATCATAATTACCATCTTTGTAAATAAAACTCCCTTCGTTTTCAACTAAGCAGTCCAGTTCAGTTCCTATCGTTCGTTTCGCAGCAATTAGATGTAAGAAATAACCAAAAATGGCAATGTAGCCCAAAGCTTCCAATCTACATATTATTCATTCAGAACTCAACAAAAGCTAGTCTGTATTTCTGTATTTTAATCAATGGAAACTCCAAGTTAATTTACCTAAGTAGAAACACACAATGTATACATTTTTTATCCAAAGCTGAATTTCACGTATATTTGATATGGTTTAATAATGGTATATTTGAATCGGGTTATCTTTTAAATCAAAGCCAAAACTAGGCTGATACGCCACAACTAGCTCGTACGCCTGCATGACAGTGTATTGGAACAGTGCATTGTATATATTTAAGTATTGAAATCCATTGTTTGATGCATAATCAACGGCATTACCCAACGCCGCTCCGATATTACCGATAAAATCCATTAACCCAGCATACTTGATGACGGGTTTCATCTTTGGGATCATTTCTTGTCATACCGGGGCTACTTAACACACCGGGATTATCAAGATCATCAACATGATTAATTGGTTGATTGATACATTAAGTTTTATATTAAAGCAAAACACTATAACCATCATTATTCTCAAATCCATTTTAAATGGCGAAGTCTCCCGCATTTCCTAGCGTTGCTCTAGTAGTCCCATTTTTGCTTAACATAGTAGTTTCATTTCTGTAGAAGCCTTTCAAGTAATATTCTGTTGCCATTACGCGATTTTTGAGGTCCAAGAGTTGGCACAAACATGTTCTGGATTTGACATTTAAAAAAATGTTTATATACACATATTATAAGAAGTTTTTGCTTAGTAAATACACTCTCGTATCCATAATTATGCACATGTTGGTCAGTAAACGATACTTCTTATAAAAACTAGAGATTATAAATATCAAATGCGACTTGTAATTCAAGCAACCCATAAGTAGTGTCTCGTGCAGTCATCTTAGATGTTTAATGATACAAACTCTCGAAGACAAATCGCCAAATTTTGTATCCTGGGTTTTGGTGGCTTGAGTTCTTTGGAGAGCTCTGATGTTATCCATTCTTCTTAAGTGTAATCGAATAAGTCTACTCGGACTGATTGTAGTAGGAAGTCCGGACTGTAGGAAGTAAAGTATGGTGTTTGAATGAAATTTGACCCATCGAGTGTAACGGGCATATTTCACCGTTAACAATTCATTGTTCAATTCCGTTGTTTCTGTGTATATTATCCAACGATTGTTTATACCTAACAAGAAACCGATATGCACTAATACATAATGACCACAATGAAATATCACTAAATAGTTCGGGGATACTGCGTATCGAAAATTCAAATTGCGTAGTACACACATTAAAGTTCTTAATGCGCATGCAAACCTAGCCCAAGGTATAATGGCAGAGTTTGGCGCATAAAGGTTTCTAATTTCTGAAAATTTTCATTTGATGATACTTATAGTCCAAAAACTTGGGGTGCGGTTCTGATGTGGTGAAAGGGGGATTTAAGCGTATTGTTTTTCTCCAGGTCAAACCAATCTAATTACTTCATTACGCTGAATGGAGCTAGTTTTGGTTGTTGATTTGGGACTGTAGCTAAATTATTTCGAATGTAACGACTAACCTTTCGTTATACTATGAATAAGCGTCAGTCAGATGTACAGCCCTGTCAGAGCTCAATTTTTAGCAATTTTGAAGTTAGGCATGGTTTTTTGAATGTCGTCTACAAGGATTAAAACCATTTCCTAAAAGTGAGAGTTCAAACGCTACATTTATGGTTGAACGTGTACAAATAAATTGATCTGGTTATAAGTTTTTCTGAGTGCAAAGGGATATTAGAAGAATTATACAGCCTCTGAATGTCCGGCAGTCTACAGCCAGTTGAATGGAAAATGTAATGATACGCTGTCCATGACCCGTTTTCGAAAGAGAAGGGGCACACACTATCTTCTTTTAAGTCAAACTCATTGTGGGTGCATTTTAATTCCGTAAGACTAAAGCCTTTTTGAGGCTGAAACGTAACTGCTATAATTTTAATACTAATTACTTTGCTTATGTGCTATAAATCTAGTCTGCATAGCATATTATATGCACTGATAGACGCAGGTAAAAAATCATCATAATTGCAAGAAAGTCAGTGATTTTAAAAGCAAAACTTAACTTTACAGAAACTGCGGGATATACTATTGTGAATTAAACGTACAAATGAATGATACTGTTTTGTGAACAATGTTTTTCATTATTACATGAATATCCAGTAATGTATCTTCTGTGTATACTTTTGACTAACGTAATTGTTATTGTTTTCAGCAGAAGAAAAACTTGCGTTACTGACATTTTGAATGCAAATTTTAAATGCATAATTGTATATTTTTAATTGTAAATGTAAATTTTTGGGACAACTTTTGTGTTAGTTACAAATTGTGTTGTGAGTCAAACCTGTACTAAATTATTAATTTTAAGATACAGCTTAGTACACATTAAAAAAGTAGTTTAACAACTTTGTAGTTTACTCGTATTCATCGTGGAGTTACACTTACACTGTATTCCTTTCTTAGTGTCCGAAATACACAGGATGGCAAGGACAAAACCACATGTTATTTTAATTTGCACAATGTAGGTAGTATGCTGTATTGTGAAACATGTACTTTATGAAGACATGCGTATATTGTAATGCTGTTTTGAATTCACGGTTATGTTGACATTAGCCGTAAGAATTTTGGGTATTTTATGGTGCTTTATCATACATATAAACATAAAGCTAAAGAGTTTATAAGAATAGAAAACATGATTAGGAAAGTTCAAAATAAAATGTCAAATTAGTTTAAAGTCTCATCAGAATAAAGTGAATCAAATTGTTTGCAAACAAATTTGTATAATTGTTTGATATTTTAATATTCAATATAATTATATGTTCTTAAAAACTATTTTACTCGATTGTTAGGCATTAAAACTATTAAACTTAATCTCCTAGTAAACAAATGTAATAAATGGTACTACGGAATCATTTGCATTTTTATTTTGGTTCAAGCTTACTTCCTTTCCTATTTTCATATCCATTCATGAAGCATGTAATAAAATATCTGGTACAAATGCATGGGGTTTCTTTGTTCATCCACTTCCATCTCGTATGATCATATGATACTCCTATCGTCGCATAAAACATAAAGGCTGATTGACTTTTTCATTGGGGTATCCAAAAGATGAAAACGATAATTCATAGTTCCACAGAAAATTGAGACCTCGATATACAATTGCTTTTTTTGCTTAAAGGCCGCACAGCTTAAATACCTATACTCTCAACTGCTGAGATTAAATATGAATGTGATCAAATGAAAACGACCTGTTGAGTCAAAATAATGACGTGAAACATATTTTTTAACTGCGACTGCGTAGACCGGCTTCAAGAACTTCAAATATAATTAAATATGAACCCGTATGTCCATAAACTAAAGAACTAATTAAAGAAAATCTTTCAAGTCATTTAACAATGAATAGAGTCAAGTAATTAAAAAAATTACAAACTATAAAATTTCATGTCACCTACACTAAGCAGTACTATTTATCCTAATTAAGTACATCCTAATTTGTAGTAACATTATAAGCAGTTACTGCTTAATGCATTTCTTTTAAAGGCTGTGATTGATTTGATGTAAAAATATAGGATCCCAGATTACTCAGAAAATCTACAGTGGACAAAGCTAGAGTCCTCTCCTACTGCTTGTAAAATCAGTGCAATTATAAACTAAGAATACTGAAGATGATCACAGAATACAATGGGGCAAATTAATATGAAATCACTGAATTTCATGTTTCTTGGAAACCAACTTGTTAGTTTTGGTGCGGTTCATTCTACTGGTATAAAATGAGTCGATAAAATAGTAAAAAAGACAGCATATAGGGAAAAAAATAAATGGATTTCATATCCCTAATTTGTTTGTCCATGTTTGCTCAACTGCCTCTCAAATATAGCACAATATTATAAATGCTAATTATTGTGGGGCCAAGCAAACATTAGTTGCCAGAACCCAAAGTTTCCATTAAATATAAATGCTAGGGAGAATCCTTGGAAATGTAATTGTTTTGGAGAAGTTTGATGGAGAAGCAATATTTCTTTCATACGACAAATAATCACTAAATTTAGCAGCTTTTATCAAATTTATTAGGTTGGGTTTATATTATATTTTATAATTTTTGAAATTTTTTCAGACAATTTTTTGATGATTGCAATGATACCTGTGCTTGTATAAACGTTACTAATTTATTTATACACATAAGTAGAATTTATATGCAGTGTTTTTTATAAAATGATAAATAGTTGAGTACGACGTATACACTGAAATTACAATAAAAGTTATTAGATTAATTTGTCAATTTTTTGTAAAAGATAAGATGCTGCTTAAGATATAAAAACTCTTAAGAGAGCCCAGTTGCCAGAGGATGATTTTTAAGGGTTTTGAAGGGAACCAAAACCATACTTTCTTCCAAATATCTCATTTCGTAAAACATAAGTTCAAAGAAGTTATATATTATTATAATTTAGTAAATCAAGTAGCAAATCTCTGTATGATTTGAAATTAAATAACACATTTTTCATGTCACCTAAAATAATCCTTATAGTGCTCTACTTTCACATTTCTTACTTCAAAATAAGCAAAACATTCACCACAACTTTTAGTTTTACCTTATTTCAAACATATTGAAATAGCAGGACAGGTTTATTTTGAAAATATGAATTTATTTTGCTAAAACTCACTTTAAATGCAATGAGTGTGTTAACTTGCTACCTGATTCTTTTTTGTATAAACACAACATTACTTTTTTTCTTTCACTACAACAAAAATGTGGATGTCCTTGAAATTTTCCATACGCTGTAATGTATTCATCTCTATGCATAGCAATAGTTTTTTTGGAGAAATCGTCCAAGGCAGCATTATCATATAAGCCAGTTTTGCACAGCAAGAGCTTCCACTCCATGTGTATGCATACAAAAATTGCTGTTAAGAGTAAAAAAAAAACAGGTTAATGTTTTAATATGGAAATTACTTTTGACAAGATAACATACACTTGCAGAGTCATTTTAAATTTTTTAGTGAAAACTTTCAGTTTTGATTCAAAGTAGTCGATGAGTTAGGATTATGCTTTATTTGGAACTGAAGGGATGTACAATCCTCAACTTAGGATAGAATATAGAAATGCATTTTGCACTAATATGCTCGTCTCATTCACCCAAGCACTCTTTCGTTGATTTTGCAATAGCGGGAAGCCGGCTTCACCACCTGTTACGGATTTTCCTTTTTTGCTTATTCTCTGCTTGCTATTGTCCGTTGCATTTTCTCACCACCAAAACATATTTTTGGTAAGATTTTTTTTCTCAGCAACATAATCAACATAACAAGCCTTCACACTATTGCGGTTTACAGACACATAAAATTCTGAAGTCAAAACATATCCAAATCTTCTAAATATTGGTAAGTTTTTGCTTGTATATTTTTATTTGTTTGTAATAATTATTACTTCTATAAGAGACTAATTACAAGTATTCGTGTCCTACAACTATCATAGATAATAAAAACCAACATGAGTGATAATCCTCTTGCCTGGGTACTTGATCATCCACCAGAATCAAAATTTAAGAAAAACTCGGAACGCATGACAAAAATGATAATGGACGAGCAAAATCGGGACAAGCCACGTCTCCACGATTATCAAATACAAGCAGTTCTCAAGACCAAAGCAGCAATTTTGGGGGATGAAGCAAAATTGCTTAGTGACCTTGGGAAAGGAAGTAAATTGGAGACTCGACCTGTGGTAATTGTGGCCCCAACTGAATCCGGAAAGACTGGGATGATTGTCTTACTCCCATACGTTCTAAGTTCTGAGAAGGTGTTAGTACTCACCCCTTCCAAAGTCATCAGTAATCAGATAAGTACTGCATTTGGCCACATAAAAAAGGAAAAATGCTTTTTTGAGAAGACCAAATTAGTTCCTGGTGATGACGACGATAAGAAAAATGCAATTTTAAAAGGTTTACTGGAAGAAGTGAAAATCATTCAAGGTCCGAATGATATAAAAGAACGGCTTGGAAACTTGGTGATTGTTAATGCACAGAAATTTGGGGGAAAAGCAAAGCTTAGTTTGGTCTACAAAAATGAAGACATCATTAAAGATGTTGAAGCTTTCTTCAGGGAATTTGATACCTTAATTGTCGATGAAGCGCATCATTATTCTGCAAACACTTGGCTTAAAATAGTGGAGGAATTTAGCAAGCCTGTGGATGGGATGCAAAAGAAGATCATTTTTCTTACTGCCACGCCCATAAAAAATATTGAAGGAAGAGATCAATTCATTCTTGGAACTGATTTGGAAGCCCTTACAAGAATTGCATATGAAATTACCCCTAGTATGGTAGAAGGTATTTCCTATTTATATATCATACGAAAGAAAAATATTTAGATATTTGTGTGGAAATCAAAAAAATGAAATTTTGTAAACATTTTATTTTCGTTAGGGAAAACAACACGGCGATGTGAATTCTGGGAACCAAAACATGATGGGCAGGCAAAAAATGTCCTGAGAGATTTGGAGGAACTATTCCAAAAGAATTTTGAAATAGAACCGCGAGTTACTCCAAAGGCAATGATATTGGTCAGAACAAAGAATGAGGCAAATGACTTGGTTAAGGACCTGAACGAGGAGAGTGGTCAGCAAAATTTTGCAATCCCTATTTTGGCGGAAGAAAAGACATCGTTGGATAAGTTTACTAATGGTGTGTTCCGAGTTGGTGTAACATGCGGTGTAGCCATGGAGGGCTATGATAATGCGGATGTTGTAGTTTGCGTCATTCTGAGGAAAATTCAAAAAGGCACTATCTTGTTCAATCAGTTTGTTGGGAGGTGTATGCGATTAAAGAGGGAATTGGAGGGTGAACAACCAGATCAAAGTGTGGGGTTGGTTTTGAGCTATCCGGAGTTTTGTCAGAAGAAGCTGTGGGAAAAGAGGGAAAAGGTTATGGCGGAGGAGGACCCGATTGAAGTGGATGAAACAGATGAGTAGACGCGTGGTTCATGACTTCCTCTTGGTTCAGATTTTCATAAATTATCTTGTTAAAATGAAAAAATAAGTGTAGTTTTAAGTATTGAATGTCTACAAAAATTATTTTGCATTATTCATTGATATTAGCAAAGTTTGACAGATTATTTAGAATTCCGTACATTCTGGTATTCCTAATATTTAAGATTTATTGGTGTTTATTTTAGTATAGCTCACACATTTAAATATCTTTAAATAAATTTGGTTTGGTCGATGGCGGCTTTAAAAAAAATTCCCACTTAAATGCCGCATGTGTTTTATGATGAAGCAGAGTGAATAAATTTTCTGAGTTTTCATGTAATATCTACTTGTCTAGAAGATTGTACAATCTATAGTACAGTGCTTACTTTGTAAGAAATTTTGTCCTCTATCTATAATTTAATTAGGAAATACATAACTTTATAATACCAGCATAGGTAATCAATTTATAGGGAGAGTTATTTGTATTGCCATGAGCATATTACTTAGGTGTTTTGTTTATGAGGAATAAGTACAAATTCCAAGAAATTTCATTTTAGTTTCATTTCTTGGAAACAGTAGTAAGCTAAAAATTCATGAAAAATTTTAAAGCAATGGAAGCTATATTGATGTGATTTGTGTAATAGTGGCCAAATTTCACATTCGAAGTGATAAATGGCAAACTTATGATAGTTGAATAAATATTTGAGTAGATTTTGAGTTATGTTATTAAAAATACAAACTTGCATAAACTATTTTCAAATCATATAGAAATTTTATAACATGAGACTTTGGGCTTAACTACAATTCATTTTATGAGGTTTATCATTAACTGAAATTCTTGGTTAGCACACCTGCCATAAAAAAATTATTGAGAAATTTAGGCTGTATTCACATTCTAATAAGAAAACGGGATTATACTTGGCTTTTTTATTGAAATGCAATTCAGAGCACTCTGAAATATTGAAAAATACTTCTGAGTGCTCTGAACAAGCAATTTCAAAGAATTATGTAGGGAGAATACATTTTCGGGTACATACATATCCATGGAAAAACAGTGGGATTATTGAAAGTGTTAAGGCTACTATTAGATAGCCAATACCAACTTTATCTGGCTTTCTGTTGAAGAATTTGTGACTGACTAAAATTACACTGCTAATTTTGAATTTTTCCAGTAATATTTGTTACCAGTCTATTTAATTTATTAGCCACTAGAACAATGACTGCAGATTTTTGCCTTGACAATGTGTGGTACATTGTGCTTACAAACAGAAGAAGACTAGTGGAGACAAAGTTAATAAAAGGAGGAATTATTTTGTAATTTTTGTGTCGTAGAACAACCAAACAACAAATTCCTCCAAACAATCGCATTTGAACGAGATTTGCAAACTTTGTCAAGAGAATGTGAGGAGAATATTTAGTTTCTTGGCCAAAACGTGTGCTTTTAAGATCCCAGTTTAAATATGAGCGATAGTTGTAGATGTAATAGATAATGGCCTGATTTAGTTTTATTGTGTAAGATCTTTGCATTTTGAGTGCTGCAAGGCATGCAAAATTTTCTATGATTCTAGGAATATATGAATGCAGAAAATGGCGTTTTTTATTTGCTCAAAATTGACGCGCCTATAGGCCTTGAAAACTTGACATTAAATGATTTTCATGCTCTTAGCAAGCAAACAAATAGCAGCAAAGAGTCTTATATTTTTTGGGGTAGTAAAAGCTTTTCACAAGGCGTTTTTAAATATGGCTATGCAAACCCTAAACCAAAATTTGTAAAAATTGAGGAATATTGAGAGTAATAAAGTGGATGCGTAACACCAACATATTTACGGTTAGTTGGATATTTGACGCACTACTGATAAGTAGATGTTGACCACTCAGCACACATGTTCTTAAATTGTCAGGTCATAGGTAACTTTTTCGTGTAAATTATTTCTCGTAATTAAAGATACCCAGTGATATTCTGGAAGACATAAGTTCCAATTATCTGGATAAAGTCAACAAAATCATCATTGAATTCAGTCATCATTGAAGTAGATAATTGTTTCGTTATAAAATTGTGAACTTCCATTTAGGTGTTGCCATCAAGAATTTTATTAGTTTGTTAGCTGTCTGCCTCTCTAAACCGATTTCATAATTATGAGTGGCAATAAATTAATCATTTGATTTTTAGCAACATTTTACAGATTACCTTGAGACTATTCAGAGTTCTTTTTAAGTCCAAGCTTACATAAGCATTAAATGCATTAACCGGAAGACCATATCGTCGCTTTTTCAAATTTTATTCATAAACACTTACTGAAATAAGGAAAGGTTAGCAGTTAAGTTAGCAAAAGTTCATGTGAACAGTCGGTAATATATATAATTTTATAGCAAGTTATTATACTAATTTCCAATTTTATTTACAAGTAATTTAGTACTAGTACTGTAATAATGATAGTGCTTAAAAATAAGCAATCTAAACGAAAATCATGGAAAGTATAATAGAACAAAAGGCTATTACTGAGAAATTATTAAAGGTAATAATGTATTATAAAAAAAGCATTTCTCGGAACTGTAATGTAATAATTATTCGTAGTGAACGATTATGACAACGAATAACACTTATGTACTTATATTTTTAATTCTTTTCATTTGAAACCTCTTCTCTCCTTTCATAGAGCATGTTAGGAAATTGCATGGATGTCTTTATAACATGTATTTTTTCTTTGTTCAAACTTTT
Source organism: Willowsia nigromaculata (assembly GCA_034700605.1). Lineage (NCBI taxonomy): Eukaryota > Metazoa > Arthropoda > Collembola > Entomobryomorpha > Entomobryidae > Willowsia > Willowsia nigromaculata. The sequence continues at coordinate 16,073 of JAQIXX010003170.1, forward strand.
GTGCATCCAAATCTGTCTCATCGAATCTTCCCATAAAATACTCAGCCTGATTAGCCATCTGATTGAGGCAGAAAAATGACGAACTACGGGAAATCAAAGTTACATTTGATAATTGGAGCCTCATTTTATATAGGGTTTGAGCCGCACAGTTTTACTATTCATGTAAACCGAAAAGATGAAAACGACCTACTGAATTGCTCTGTACATGAGAACATTGCATAAAAAGTTTCAAGCAATGATGAGTGGAGAAAGACCAGATGTTACATTGATAAAAAGCTTTAATGTTTCATGTCACTTAAACCATTCTATACTATTTGGTTCAGTCTATAAAAATGCATTTTTATTTTCATCGTATTACATATAATTATATACACATATTGGTTACAGCATTCATACCACCACTTGAAATGAATTAGCTGTAAAAATATCTAGTCCACACTTACGAAGAGAGCTGAAAGCAGAAGTTTGCCGTGATTGGAATCAAGGTCTGGGCAATACACAGAGAAATCTGTGTTGGGCATATCCATGTAAAGATGTACATGCACAAATGAATGGGTTTTAATGGTCTTTTTTATTTACTGCGTTGGAGTAGCTAAACATGTAAAAAACACGAGCATAAAGCTATGCGCAATCAGTAGATGTTACTAAAAGGTTCCATACCGCAGTCATGAGCTGAAGGATTATTTATTGATTTTGCAGAACATAGTAATATAGAGTAAGTCTTCTATCCGTTTTAAAGATGTGAAATTCGTGTAGCAGATTCCACTCCACTCATTTATCACTTTACTTCCCCATTCATTCTTAAGTTTTTTCAGCAGCTGGTAAAAAGCCAACTTTAAAAAATAAAAACGAAAATTTTTCTTACAAATTTACTTCTTTTTGGGTTGATCCACTTCATAACAAAAAATGCATAATTCTTTCCTGTAAACGATATTCGGTGTTCTTTTTATAAACAAAAAGTGAGAATTTATAGGACTCAGCTTTATATAAAGCACACTGTCTTGCTTCAGAAAGGTAACAAACATTTTATACGTACTTTAATTAAAAATTTTTGCATTTCCATTCGTTTGTTTGCTAATTGATAAAAACTTGCTCTATCTGTATTGAAATATTCAAAGAAAAAATTGTTACTGATGAGCACAAACGTTGATTAGACACAATAAGCATACTGTCACACCCAATTTCCATCTGATGTGAAACAAACATCTGAATCGTGCACTTTTAGGAAATCCAGCTAAAGGACCGAAAAGAATACATAAATTACGGGATCACTTTGAGGATCTATTAACACCACTGAAATTGGCACCAATCCAAATTAAAATCATCTAAAATATTAAGGTTCACTACTACAAATTTAAACATTTGCACTCATAAACTGTTTTTGTGCTGATATTTTGAAATAAAAACCGATATAAACCTAATCTTGACCAAGGAATTTTTCTTTCGATTGTTTTTACAGAAGATAGGAATGTACTTCTGGGAGGAGTATCAAGGGTCAAAGGAGAAAATGAAAGTGAAAACTGGAATCCTAAGACAGCACTGACAAGATAATTTAGAAATGCCGTTACAACAGGTTTTGTTCCCATTTCATTTTTATGCTGGCAAGAATCGATTTAAGTATAAGATAGTAATGGTCTCTGTCTTAATTGGTTAGAACAACTTAGAAGCAAATTTTATATAACTTTAGCAGAAATTCAAGAGAGAGTAGACATTCTTGAGCGATATGTTGTAGTCACGTGGTAAAGTAGCCTATTAAAATATTAGGTATGCATTTGAGTTTAACTGGTATAGTTAAAAAACAAAAATTGTCAACAATTTTGGCTGAAAGCACACTTTTAACTGGTGTGCATATGCTTAAAGCATGCAGAAATCATATTTGATTACTCATTCGTCAAGTTAGCTCAAAAAGAGTAATATTTAGATTTAGAGGTAAGCTTTTTTAGTGTACCCAAATAAAAATTCTTCGCGCTTAAAGAAACTTTGCTTACGAAGGAAAATTCTTAGATTAATTCTTTTAGAAAAAGTATTGACTGATTATATATGTATGGCATCCATAAAATTAAATGGTTCAATCTTAGCATTACCTGTTGGCAAATTTTATCTCTCGCAATGACACGTTCGTATTCCGACCTTAAAGCTGTCTACCGAAGTTAAGTAGGCTACTTAAAAGTTGATAATTTAAGTTGGTAACACTGTTGGGGTGAAATCTGCTTCTTTTTCAATCAAGCAGTTCGACTCAGTGAAGATGATTGGTTGGCAGCAAATTAATATAAAAATAACCGAAAATGGGAATGTAGCAAAAAACCCATTGTATATTATATAGTAATTGCATGTATGAGTCATTCAGAACTTTATCATGAAGACGCTGAAACTAGTCATCATTTTAACCAATGGAAAACCTACGCAAATTTCAAATATTATGAATGCTTAATTTCCATAAGAGAATGGTCATTTGTGAAAGTTCTTCACCATGTTTCATGGAATGCATAACGGAAAACGCAAAAAAGCAATTTGTGATGTTTGATGAAGTATAAACGCACAGTATCTAAATGTCTAACCCAAAACTAAAATTACAAATGCAACGGTATATCTTAATCAATTTTTTGTTTCCGGATGACAGACAGAATCTTTTTGTTCAAAGGGTATTTTATGGGGTTCAGCAATTTACAAAATGATTTTACATCATTAAAAGTCTGGATAACATATTCACTACATAAAGAGTTCATATCGAAAATTCAAATTGCGTTATACACCCCAGAAACTCAATGAGCTTTTTCTAAGGCGTAAATGCAGGTATGGGCGTAGGAAGGGTTAGGACTTCTGAAACTGTTCATTTGATTATGAAATGAAATACATTAGTCCAGAAAAGTGGAGAGCAGTGTCCCAAAACTTCGATGTTGTGAGAAAAGTGACTCCAATATATTCTTTTTCAATCCGTGAGCATTTTCCTTCAGGTCCAATGAGACTAGCTGTTTCATAACGCTGCAAGGAGAAAGCTTTGATCGTTACTTTGGGACCGTGGGTAATAAAATTTCATTTGCAACGATCAGGCTTTTTTATTTGACATAGAGATGTGTCTGTCAGATGTTCTGCCACTTTGTGAGCTCAGTCCTAAAACATATCGGTATGTAGAGCTGATTTCGTATATGCCGTCCACAAGCCACAAGCCGCCGCTAAATTTTAGATTGTACATATAGAAATATTTTGCTGATGTAAAGTTTTTGTGAGTATAAAGCAGTAATATCTAGAACATTTTTCGGATACAAGAATTGATTTTTCCAATGCAAAAAACTTTAAATGATTAGCTGGGTGAGCAAATTATTGATTAGTTAAGAGAGTTTTAAGGCGAAGTTCAAACTGACTAATCCACTCAAGATCTTCACCTACATCAGGTTGGAGATGTCTTTGTTTATATGCCATTCTTGTAGTTATTCGTTATGTCAATCATGTTGGAGGAGATGGATAGAATCATGTTTTGATGGCAACTCAAACCTCTTTTGGATCTAGGACCCATAGAGCACAAAAAATTTACATACATACATATATTCAAATAAATCATCATGATTCTTAACCTAACAACTTATAACAACAATTAAGTTGAGCAATTTAGTACACTAGAGATTTGATTTTATCATTAAACTAGCACATTCAAATAATACGTAACTGGTTATAAAATTATATCAGAAACACCCGGGCGGCTCTTGGTAACGCAGGGGATTTCGCCAGCAGAAACGGGTTTCAGTACTCGAATATTTACAAGGCCATATTATCATATGGAGTAATGCTGGTGAACATTGGATGAATTAAAACCCCACGGATTGACTGGCAGTCTACAATACATTTTTATGGACCATGGATAAATTGTATTTTCCAGTGTATTATAGTGGTTATATGACGACTGATTACTAAGGGTCATCTTTAAGAAACTTACGGGGACAATAGGCGTAAGCCGTATTTTAATATATACGCACTTATTACTACACAATGTTAGTGTAGCCAAGTCAACCTTAACTTCTACGTATTTATTAATTAAGTCAGCCCAGGTTTTTGGTGAATAAGGTTTGTAACTAACCGGGTCGAATACGAAACCAAAGTGCGGTTAAGTATACAATAAATATTTATTTAATGTGAAAATATTGTCTTGTAATTAAATAACTGACATAATACTTGAAATGGGTAATTAACAGTGGCACTACATTATTGACCTTTATCATTACGACGAAACACTGATTACCGAACAACAAAATTACAGGGATGAGCTGTTTCATTTGTCCGGTTCTCCGTTTCATTGTCCAAACATCTGGATCTAATCCTTGGCTTCTCTTGTTATATCAATATTTACAACGAGAACGTCAGAGATTGGTCATAAGGAATCAAAAAATTCAATAGATTCAGGTCGCCGCCTCACAAACTTAGAACCACAACAATGGCGCTTTCGTTTAGAGGGGTCAGTAAACCGGTACTGAGCCTAAAGCTCGGAAAGAGAATGGTGGATTAAAAACCACATATGAAAAGCAAGCAAATTTTCGGGGAAGTCGTTGCAAGAGTTTTTATCACAAAGAAAAAAAATCGATTATGTATCTCCCGGGAGATTAACGTTTTCTGAAGAAGTTTAGAGCTCTCAATGCACAAATCACTCTAGTATTTTACTCTTGATAGACCAACATATAATCGTTTGTAATAAGGCAAGACACCGTCAAGACACAAGTATGCTTAAGAGTTCATACTTTGGAGCAACAGTCTTCAAGCAGTAGGAATACATATAGTTCCTACGGAGATCGGAGTTTAATTGAAGTGATGA